>JASSUY010022368.1:0-45023 GCA_032466535.1 Forpus xanthops
GCTGGATATTTTCCAAGCAGGAAAGTGTGGGCTTTAAGAGATGGGAAGGATACAGTGGTACAAAGCTGATTGGCTACACCAGTGTGGGTTCAGTTTTAAAGCATTGGTGTTCTTAGATGGACTCTTCCCTTTATCAAGCATGATTGTTCTCTGCTGTTACACATCTCAACACAATCAGTTTTGTTAACTTGATGTGATGCTTAACAGAAGGCATTTAATTGACTGAAACTGTTAATTACAGGGATACCAGCAACCTTGCCCTCCTGAAGAGCTGCCCACCTGAGCAGCTTCGAGCTCTTTGCAAACTATCAATCCTTGCTTTGCTCCTGGAGTGACATTTAGCACTGTTTTACACACAGCTTGCCTGGCTCAGGCTGACATAAGAGTATCAAAGAGATAAAACCTCCTGAATCCCCTTCTCTGGTTCTTCTCTTCTTCTTCTATGCACTAGTTCTCCTCTGTATCAACTTCTTTGGGGTTTCTTTCACAGATTATGTCTTTCTGATACAGGAAGGTGCTCTAAGCCACAAAAACCCTACTAGTTTGGTAGAGAGTGCTAGGGAATAGATCTTTGGAGCCTGGGACCCCAGCCAAATTTCAGCAATAGAGAAGCAAAGCAGATGTGTACTCTGTGAAGAAGCCACTCTGCCCCAACTCTGCTGGGGGACATCAACAATTCCCAGCTTCAGCTTCCCACTGGCTGTCTGGAGGTTCCTTCATAAACACATCTGCCTAGTGGTCAGCTGGGTGCCAAGGGGTGATTATGGTAGAAACTGTGAAGACAGACGAGGTCTCAGCTGGAAAGTGAGTGGTTGGAGATGTCATTCTGGGGCCAAAGAGGAAATGAGTGGTGGTAATGAGAGAAGGGGAGGCTGCTGCCTGTGCTGTTTGTGGAGGAATGTGCTGAGAGACAGACACCTGGATAGACAGAAAGGCTAAAGGGAAGTGACTTTCATTTCTGCAGTGTGGCTCCCCATCACACCATGGCCATGGCCTTTCCCACCATATTCTCTCCAGTTACAGGATAAAGGACTTACCTGATGACAGAAGACTCCCACTGCTGCCACTGATAATCTTGCCTTTACTCCCCATGTTGGCCAGCTTTGAGGTCTTGAGCGTTCCAGTTTCAGTCAGGTCAATCGCAATCTCGCTCAGGCTTCTTGCAGCATGAATCTTGGACTGGACATGGACATAGGAATTAGTAATGAGCTATTAAAACCTGCTTCTTTAAAGCTCACAGAAGGAAAAAGCCCTTTCACTGTGGCAGGAAACAGGCCTCCAAGGGCAAACTTGTATTCTTTTACAAGAATAGAAGCAATCTGGCATGGGATTCACTGCTACATTCTCAAGTGGGTACAATTCTGGCATTGTTTCCTGTTGTTTATTTTCTCTGCTTTGCCATGCACATTTTTGCCTCTTAAACAAACTAGGTATGGATTCACTGCGTTACCACATACAATAAGAAACCTTCAAGAAATCCCAACCTGCAAAGCCCGAAAGATAAAGACCATCTCTAACATCTAAAAGAGAACAGGAGGTGCCTTTCCAAATCTGCTTTGGACCAAGACATGGTGTGGACGTGACTTAAAGGGGCTGTCATGAGAAGATGGAAGAAAATACTGGCAGGAAAATGTGTTCAGATTATGGTCCAGACTTACAAGCCGCCCCTACTGTGAAGACCTTTTCAAAGCATTAACATTACTTCAGTAAGAAACAGGAACCAGTCCCAGCTCAGTAACTGGTCACACTAGGGCAAGGAGTTACCCACGGTACACCACCAACTGTCAACTATCTAGATACCTCCAGGGGAAAGGAAACATGTATAATGTGTAAATGAGAAGAAAAAGAAGAGAGAAGAGAAAAGAAGAGAAGAGAAGAGAAGAGAAGAGAAGAGAAGAGAAGAGAAGAGAAGAGAAGAAGAGAAAAAGAGATTTCAGCTGTAAGGGACCTCCAGCAATCATTTCATCCTCTTTGTATCTTAGGAGGGAATGAATTGACTTCCTAAGATGTTATCTTTCTCCATTGGTACTGGAAGGATTTGAGAAAACAAGATGCCCAGAAAGTTCAGGTGAGATGACTCCAGAACATCCTCTTCACTGAGCAGTGAGCTCAGATGTGTTTATGTGCACAGAGCCATCAAAGGCAGAAAACATTCAGGGCATGAGGGTTATAGTGGCACTAAGCAATGAAATGGGCATGGTGGCTGCTTGCAGGGTTGGGCTCACTCAGTCCCAGTGGCTCCCTTGCCTCTGCAATACAAACCCTGCTGTTAGTAGCTCACCATCTATCTTCAGTCCATTCTCCAGCCTCTATCAGGTGCTTAACATAGACAAAAGGAGCAAGAACATTCAGTTATATCCCTAGCACTTTTGGGAAGAACCCTACATGTGAGAGTGTCCTGAATGGCCATGGGTATTTTTCTGACCAGTATGGCCTTAGGATCACCTTAAAATAGCAACTGCCACATCAGAACAAGCCTCTCCAGTCCTGTATTTCATTTCTCACTGGGTCATCTCCAAGCACTTCAATTCTGATCTAATGGTTGTGCTCTGAGCCCTATTTTATGCATTGCTTCAGGTAACAAGCCATGCTAACAAGGGGGGTAACTGACAGTCAGGAAGAAGCTCAGACTGTAAAATGGCACACAAAACTATTTCACTATTTCAAACGACTATTTCATCTCCAGCCTGGAAGTCAGCTTCTTATTCTCTGACCCTCATGTGTGCTCCTCAGTCACAAACACAGGGAGCTGGGAACTCAATCTGCTGCCTAAATCTTGCAAGTGCTGTGCTGCTGAGCTTCAGTCACCCTGGACCCACAGAGCCTCACCTGAAGGTTCATCTCTTCACCTTCTCAGGGACAGAAGAGACTCTCAGCTCAGTCATACAGTTCATCATTACACTGCTAACAGATCAGAAGCTGATGTACATCCCTGTATCAGGGTGTGATCTGTTCCCATTGGGAATAATAAAAGATGGGCTAGAAGGAACACTTGCCATGATGGGATTTTTAGTGTTTCACATCTTCAGAAGTAGGAATCATTTTAACAAGAACTGAGGCTGAACTGATGGCTGAATGCTCACCAAACTGAGCTTTGCACTTAGCTCTGTCACTGATCTGTTGTGGTGCTTTGGGTAAGACACTTAAGGTTAAGTTCTTAGTGATCCCCTGCCTCTCTTTGCACATCACTGAAGTAATAAGGAAATTAAAACGTCTCCCTGTCGCACACTGTATTTTTAAGATTAATTTAAGACTGCAAATGAAGACAGCACTGGGAAAGCTTTATATTGAAAATACCCTTAGAAGTATTGTCATAATTTAATACTCTTAGATATCTATATAGTCCATCATTACCATTCAGAGGTACCCAAGTGCCTCACAAGCTTTTTTCCACAATAACCCCAAGAAAAGGGTATGTGCACTCTTTTGAGTGCAGAGGCTTAACTACTTGGCAAGATGTCAGAGCAGATCTAGCAACCAGTTCTGACCCTCTTACACTAATGCTACAACCAGTTAGTTAGACACTTCTCATTTCCAACTGCGCCTTCCCAAAATCAGTCCCAGGAGAAGGATAGCACTCTTTTTAGCTTCTTGGATCTGATGTTTCTGGTCAGAAACAAGGTCTGTGAAATATGTTCTCCAAATAGCTCTGGAAGGTTAGTGCTAGGTGAAGAGGAAAATCACTGCTTTTTATTATGAGGTTTTCTGCTACTGAAGTCTCAATAAGGAGCCTGAGCATGAACTGCTGTCTTGCTGCAGTGCCAGATCTTTGGAAGTAACAAGTCTTCAGAGTGCTGCTGTCCTGCTGGTTTATCCTCTGCAGGTGATAAATGCAGGGTTATGCACACCTTGGATAACCCCAGGAACAGCCATAACTGATCAAACCCAGTATCTGCCTAACCTAATATACTGAGTCCTTGCAGTGATGCCTAGGAAAGGCACAAATCCCAAGTCTGCACAGACAGATTCTGCAAGGCAGTGGTTTTCCTGTATTTACAGGATAGTTACAGCAAGAATCCCTGTAGCTTGTTTCCACTAATGTTCAGACTGCAAATTACAGCATGCTCTGGCCCTACCTGTTTGACCAGGCACCAGCTAAAAGTGCTGAGCAAAGGCAATGCAGCTCCTGTGGTCCTGGCTGATGAGCCAAGCCAGCACTGCCTGGATGTGTGCCCTACACAGGGCAAATAAAAACATGATATAACACCACAGCCTGGCATACCTGGAGCCAGGAGAGAGGAAAACCCAACCAGAGAGCAAGGATCAGAAGGGAAGAGTGAGATTCCTCCACAGAGGATACAACTCAAAGAGAATACTCCAGGGAGACCTTATTGTGGCCTTTAAGTACTTAAAAGGGGGCTGTAAGAAAGATGGGGAGAGACTTCTTAACAGGGCCTGTTGCAGTAGGATGAGGCGTGATGGTTTTGAACTAAAAGAGGAGAGATTCAGACTGGATGTGAGGAAAAATTCTTTACAACGATGGTGGTAAAATACTGGCACAGGTTGCTCAGAGAGGTGGTGAACGCACCATCCCTGACACATTCAAAGCCAGGCTGAATCTGGTCCTGGGCAACCTGACGTAGCTGAAGATGTCCCTGATCTTTGCAGGGGACTGGAGTAGATGAGCTTTGAAGGTCCCTTCCAACCCAAACCATTCTATGATTCTGCAGCCATAGGAGAAGGTTTTTGATCTGACTGCAGTTGTGTTAACAGTGCCCTGCACTAAACAGTGGGGATGGAGGAGCTCCTGAAAGAAATGGGGTTAATTTCTCATGCTGTTCAGTCCCTGCTGCCTCTGCCTCCTACCGCAGCGCCCATCAGCATTGGGTGGTCTCGTGCTTTGGACAGCCGCTCATCAGAGGCAGGAATCAGACGAACAGCTCATTTCATACAGGCCACTGAGCAGCAGCCAGTGCAAGGCCTGTGCTAGACTCTGTACTGACAGCACAATAGTGGAAAGCTAGATTACATCCCATTAGCGCTCCCTCGAGCCCTGCAGTCCTTCCAGGCTCAAAACCTTTCAAGCACTTAGCACAGACCTGCCAAGTCCCATTTTCATGGAGGTATACTGGCTCATTCATGAGTCATTTTAAAGCATGGGGCCAAACTGATCCCCTGTGTTGTTCTGACAGGGTCAGAGGGTGAAGACAAATCCATCAGTGAAATGCAAGAGTAGATGGACACTGAGGATGGATTTATAGAATCACAGAATCATAGAATAGTTAGGGTTGGAAAGGACCCTAAGATCATCCAATTCCAACCCCCTGCCATGGGCGCGGACAGCTCACACTAAACCATGTCACCCAAGAGAAAAACAGGCAACAATGGGGGCAGGAAGGCAGCCAAAACACTGGAGCTGGAGACCCTCCTGGCTCTTTGCCCCTGTCCAGGTGGGTCTCACTTGCTGGGGTGCCGAGGCTCACCAAGGGCTCACCAAGAGCTCTGTGTCCCTGCTCCCTCCACAGCTGCAGCAGGATGAGCATTATCCCTCTTGCCTGCAGTGAACGGACTTTGCTGCAGGTGATGTTTTGAAACCCTTGGCCTATTCTCTACTGGTTCATTCAGTCAAAAAGCCTCGCACTTTGAGGAACATGCTGTTGGGAATTCCCACAAAATGGGACTTCTCAAGCCTTCTAGGCCAAATGTTTGATTGACTCAGTGCAGTCAATGGAGCAAAGACATGCCTTAAAGTCTTGCTGCATCTCTCTTCTGAAAGAAAGGGAAGCTGACAGGAGTTCTGCACACTGACATGTTCACTGTGGGCATCTTCTCAGTCTCCATATTACACTTTGATTACAGGGAGAGACAAATCAGCGGGGAGGAGATGCTGGGAACTGGGTGAGCTGGCAGGAGTTCAATGGGAAGTGCAGCTGCAAGAAAGGCTGGGACCTCATTTCCTTGCAAAATGGCCAAAATCCAGGCAAACCTGGTTTTATTTCTTTCTAATCACATTAAGGGGCCTGTCCAGTGGAGCTGTGCAGATCCAACTGGTGCCCAGTTACATAAGGAGCACAGAGTTCAAGCTTGTTTTATCACTGTGCTGTATCTCCCTGCCATCTAATCTCCATCCCCAGAGTGAAGGGTCAGCTGCAGTGAGCTCCAGCAAGCTTTTTCTTCTAAGTCTGTTTTTATTATTCTTATTATTATTCTTTCTTTTGTCAAAACTATATGAAATGTCAAGTTTGGACATAAAAGAAAGGAATATCTAAGTTTTGCTTTGAAGTTGGGGATTTGAATGAAGTGGGGACTGAGATTTAAGGGGATGCAAGACCATGCAACCTGAAACTCAAATAAATGTTTGTCTTAAGCCCTTGAGAGCTGAAATGAAGACATTTCACAACACCCCACTCTGGTTTATGATTTTAAAAAGCAAAGCACACATGAGTAGAACAGTGTCCTGGAGTGACCAGCAGGATGAACTGAACAATTCAAATTGATGGATCTATCAATCTCAATAGTGCCATGTCAAAGACAAGGACAACAGAGTAAAATACCAGCTCCCTTAAGAGAAAGGGACACAAATATTTCGTAGGCTTTCATTTCAAAGCCTCAGCATGACCACTGGCATTGTTGTGACAAAGCACACTGACGTGATCACAGATGTGACAGGCTGACAAATGGGGACTGCTGGATGGTGCTGTCTGTAGGAGTGTGAGAGAGAGGAGATCAGATTGAAACACAATCTGCCAACAACAAAAGGAGCCACTGATGGGAAGTGCTGGGCATTTAAGAGACCCAGTTTCTTAGCAAAGAAATGAGAGGAGGAGGGAATCTCCTTTTGTTTGTGGGTTGCTTGTGACCTAAATACCTTGCAGCTAGATCAGCAAATCCAGCTGGCTAAAAGCACTGAAAAATATAAAGTTGTGTTTGTTTGCTGAGCTGGTTTTGTTGAGAGCACAACAGAGAGGGCTGTGCATTGCCTTGGTGCAGAGGAGAGGGACAGGAAAGTGATACTTGGTGTAGGGTGTATTTTGTCCACAGTCACAGATGGCACTTAGGGGTGGGAAGTTACCTAGGCTCCTAAATTCCATACAGCTCACAGCAACTATGAAGAATCTTGTTTCTTTGCATTAGATGGGATATGGCCAAAGTGAGTTAACCATGTGTGCTGCCCAAGGCACTCAAAAGTACCATCCAACCTACAATAAAGTCACAGAGATCATGATGGGGAAAGCAATGACAGAAGGTTTAGAGTGAGCTGGAATAATAGCACACTGATGGCCCTTCATGTAATTTCAGCAAGCCAAAACATTGAACTGGCAGAAAAATAATGCAGCAAAGAAAAAATCAGGGAACATAAGTATTTTTATGCCAGTTTAGTGGGCTGAACTGGATCATGAAGGGACCTCATATGTCCGTGGACTGTGCAAGGGAGGGAACAGCCCATGCCTGAAAATGCGAACAGTGCTTTCAGCAATAGCATGATGTTAAGACTTTTTCAGCCATTTGGAGGATCTGCCATCTCATAGGGACGGGGTGCAATGTAGGCAGCTGTATAAGAAAGTACAGACTCTGAATTGAGTCACATCTCTGTAAAGTTAAACGCCAGCATGCTCATGTGGAGAGGGCTGCCTGCATGAGAAGTCTCTCTTCTGCCTCAAAGTGTTCTCAAAGTCATCAAAGCAATCTCCTGCTGTTCTGGGTACGCCTAAAGTTACTGGTGATGAAAGGAATTAGAGGAAGAACACACGCTCCTCTGGTTTCAAGGTGGTTTCTTTTGTGTATTGAGCTGCCCTTTGTGCAGTGCCAGATTGAGACAGTTTCTTTTAAGGCCAGGATGTCAGAACCTGCCCCCCTTCTGCTGTGATAATCTATGTGGAGAGAGAAATAATATCCCTAGCCCTCATTTCTAGGAAATACAACAGTAGAAAGCAAGGGACAGATTCAGAAACAGGTACAGAGTGTGAAGCTACTTTAAACTCAGTTATTGGAAGCTGACCCAACTTTATGACAGACTTCAAGCACCAGAAGACATGTGGAAACTATTCAGACAGGGATGTGACTCTGCTTGTAAGCATTGTCTCCTCCATTTGGCCACAGTTCAGTACAACCTTTCCCTCAATCCTCACTCCCATCGACATGGATTTGATACAAATTCCCTCAATTTGGCCAAAGCTGGTAGATATTTTGAGTCAATCTGCCCATTTTTTTTTATCTCAAGAGGAATGGGAGGGCAGGAAAGGAGCCACCATCTGGACTTGGCCTTGTTGTGACTGGGGGGAGTTGAGAAGGACTCACCCACCACAACAGGCACTTCCCACCTCCACCATGCTTACCTTGCTTTGCTTTCTGTCCAGGTAGAACTGATGTTGACTAATGGCCATAGCCCAGATAGACTTTATTAGTGCTGGACAGGCGTACCACGTATGCACAGCAATGCCACTATGCCCAAAAGTCCTCCTGGTCACAGATGCCCTGGAGAGAAAAGAATTAACTGAGTTTATATCAAGGTTTCTTCAGGTTGTTTTCTATAGCAAAACCTACCACAGACCTAATAGTAAAAGCTGCTGTCTTTACTGTGCACACCCTTATGCTAATGGGAAAAAAATGCTTAGAGAACAGCAATAAAAAGCCAATCAGCCAGGAAAGTATTTACCCTAAATAACTCCTCAAGTTAGCAAGCTCCAGAGGGTTAACAGTGAAGACCTTCCAGTTTGTTCAGTTCAGACGGTTTTCCTGGGTTTGGCTGAGCTGATGTTGACCTGCTTCATGTCCCAGGGGAGTCACCAATGCTAAAGTATGTGTGAATCCTATGTGTCTCATCAATTGCTGAGACACCCAAGGCAAAGTCCTCACACCCTCCACTACTTCTGGCTTTGGACAGTGGCTCTCAAATATTAGGACCCAGGTGACAACTAAAGCTCCTTTGGATCAATGGCTGCTTTAGGGAATGCAGGAGAAGCTCATAAAATACCTTTATTTCCTCAGTTGTAAACAGACGTAGCAGGGCCTGCCAAGGTATAATGGGAAAGGGGAGTTGTGAAGCTTGGAGAGGGCTGCTTTGTGCCCTGGAGAGAAGAATGTGACTCGGCAATTAGCTGAGTGAATATAAACTCAGGAAAAATGAGAACTAAATGTTTCCTCTCCGTGACTCCCAATTGTACTCAATCATTAGCAAAAGGAACAGGTTAGGTTTCTCCATGCTTGCACAGCTGTACAGAACTGCTTGAGTATTCCTCCCAACCCTCAGCTCCAGCCCATGACACCTTCACACACAGTGTCCTGGTTGCAGAACTCCTTCCACTGAAGGGATGCAGCACTGGCTGCACCAAGCCACTGATCTACAGAGCCCCAAGTACATGATGTCCTCCTCTCTACTCTGTTAAGAAGAGTTGTGGCGGATTATAATGATGATGTGAGAATGAGTATAGAGGCTAGCTCAGAAACAGCACTTCTGTTACAGCTTGTAACACAGGGACATGGATGGTGTAGAGAGGCCAGTGAAGGGTGTGCTATGGGGGGGCTGCCGCAATCCATAGCCAGAAGCATTCTGTGCAATGCAGATGTGGAGGTGACACTGCAGGACAGCCCAGGAGTTCTACTGTAGACTGCAAGGGATGGCTAACTCTTATGAGCACTTAGAAGTCCTCAAGTCTTGCTAAGACAGTGGTTTCCCTCCTATACCTGCACTGGCCACCTCTCCTCTTGTGCCTGTGGGCTACTGCCTTGTAGGTAAATATGGGGAGGCACATGGTCAAAGAAAGTTGTGAAAAAGCCAAGAATGAGAGCAAAGCAAAACTCTGCAGCAAAGTGGGAACTTCAGCCTGGGCAATGGCTGACAGCTCGTGTCAGAGCCTTCTCAGTGCTGCAAAATGTGTTACAGTCCAATTGCAAAGCTACAAATTGGAGTGAAACGTCTCTGAGAAAACAGCCACAGCCAATGCAAACAAGGCCGGAAACTGCTGGGATCTCATGTTGCAGTGTTATCCCATGCTGAGTCCCTTCCATGTGGCTGGAGCGGAAGACCTGGTCCCATTATGAGTAGCGTTCTTGTGAGAAAGCTCTCTACAGATGCAGCAAGACAGCAATGGATGATCCTAATGAGGGCATGTGCTGGGCTGCTTCACTCTGTCACTGCACAGGGAATGAAGGCAGTGCACATGCATTGGAAGCTGGAAACGGGATCCAACTGTGGATGCTTTATGTTGGTTTAAGGGACATAAGCTACCACAGTGTATCAGGCTTTAAGGCATTAAAGCGTTTGTACATGAGCTAAAGCCTTAATTCTGGTATCATCCTATTAAGTTCAAATGCAGAACTCACAGAAACACTCTCTGCAAGCCATTCATCTTCTCAACTTAAAAGTAGTAATTTTCAATCATTTTTCTTTTTGGGATCTGCACATGCTTCCCATCAAGTCTGCAGACCTGGTTAGAAAGCCTGCAAGACTTAGCTGGTCAGAGCTATGGACTTGCTTTTCACAGCTGTCTTTTGGGGACCTGTGAGACATGGCCCATAGGTGTTTTTCTCCATGACTCCCCTGAATGTCCCTATGGAATTAACCCCGCTGATGGCCCCTAAAATGTATCATTTCCCTCTTTTATGGGATAAGCAACCATGATGAAGAGATGTTAAATGGCTTGTTTGGGACAGGAAGCCATGGCCAGAGACAGGGCTTAAAAACACAAATTGTGCTGCCCAGCCCTGGCCACAAGCATGGAGGAGTGCTTGCTCTCCTGTGACTGTGGTTTAGCTGACTCAGGCTCTGGTTTGGCTACATGGAGAGGAATGCGGAGAGAGCACTGTGTTGGCTACTCCTCCACCTCCACATGCCAAACAGCTCCTCGCAGCAGTCCATCCTGCTTGGCCAGGAGGCTATAACCTGAGTTGTGTTCCCATCATGTAACTGCAATGTGCTGCGTTGCTTTAAAGAACACCGGCTTGACCCGTGTGGGGGTACTCTGTGGGTACAAAAACCAGCCACATTCATTTCCTTGTAGTGAGGAAGTACCAGGCTAACAACCTGGGATGGGGTTTTGTCCTCCTGGTGTTGAACACAATGAAATGAAAAACGGAAGCTCTTCTGTGTCAGTAATTCCCATAATTTAAATACAAACAACACAGAGGAGGTTCCTCTGTGTGGTCACATTTTATGCATGACACTGAGTTGCAAAGATCATGATTCTGAGATCCCAGAGCTATTTGGTTTCTTTCCCTTGCGATTATAACTATTTCCTTGCCTTATAACAGTCTTTCAATATCCAAAGGGGTAAATCTGGAGAGGGATGTTTTACAAGGGCATGTAGGAATGGCACAAAGGGGAATGGCTTTAAAATGAATGAGGGGAGATTTAGATTACATATTAGGAAGAATTGTTTCCCTGTGAGGGTGCCCAGAGAAGCTGTGGCTGCCCCATCCCTGGCAGTGTTCAAAGCCAGGTTGGATGGGGCTTGGAGCAACCTGCTCTAGTTGGAAGGTGTCCCTGCCCATGGCAGGGGGCTGGAACTGGATGAGCTTTAAGATCCCTTCCAACCCAAACCACCTTAGGATTCCATGATTGCTGCTCCCAGGAAAGGGCCAGTCTGGGTGCTGAAGGGCTTCTTGCTGTCTGTGGCTTACAGCGCATGTGTTTCAGATGTTTGGTGGGAAGGAGTGCAGCACCCCCAGCTCCTGCAGCTGGAAGATCTTCCAACCTATTCTCAGCTTTGCTCTGCTAGGTTTCATGCTACTATTTACATGCTTAATATTAAGCAGATGCCTCAAGGCTCTGCTAACCTGGAGCTGCAAAAGATCCAAGCTGCTCACTCAGTTACTGCCTTAACAGAATGAACCTATGGAGACAAGCACCGTTGGACTGGTGTGTTCGTATCAGGGCAAATAAGCAAAGAAACTGCATGCAAAAATCTCCTAATAAAAGTACACGCATTAGCAGACAGATAGGCATGGGAAACAGGTGAAACAGGCTCACGGCTGGGCGATTCATACTCATTTTACAAGTGGGACACTGCTTTTAGTGAGAACAACCTACAAAGCAACACACACACGGGTCACTGCAGTCACCATTCACTAGCACACACAAGCAGAGCGTGCAGAATGCACTTGATTAGACGTAGCACAGTCACTGGAACTCACTCTCTCCCACGTTAGGTTTGTAAAGCGAGGGAAAATAAAGTCTCCCGTGCCAAAAAGACTGATGGGCTCCCATCCAGCCAGCCGGTAAAGCCCTGGTACCGTGCCATTCCTTTCAGTTACACTACTGAATATTTATTTACAAGGAAACCTTTGAGTACGAGATCTGGCGCCCATCTCCGGGATCCAAGTGCAACAAGGGGACAAGGCAACTCCCCCCTGCATGTATGGGGGTGCCGGCAACCAAAATAGAGGGAAGAGGAAAACAAATATCGCTGGGAGCCCAGGGGAAACACATCCTGGAAAACACCCACCCGAACCCTTAGTGCCCCTCTGGAAGGAAGCGGCAGCCCCCGGCGTGGTGCCCTCTACTCCTTCATCAGGGGTTCCCCGGCCACCGAGCGCAGCCAGCCTCGCACAGCAGCTTGGGGAGCGCTGCTCGGCACAACATGGCTCGGCACGACCCGGCTCCGCACTGCAAAGCCCGGTTCGGAATGGCTCGGCAGGACTCCGCCCGGCTTGGAATGGGTCGGCACGACTCAGCCCCGTTCGGCACTGCAAAGCCCAGCTCGGAATGGCTCGGCAGGGCTTATTCCGGCTCGGCACGGCTAAGCCTGGCTCCGCACTGTAAAGCCCCTGCTCGGAATGGCTTGGCACGGCTCAGCCCTGCACAGAATAGCTCGAGAGGGCTCATCCTGGCTCGGCGTGGTTTAGCCCTTCTGGGGATAGCTCGGCACAGATCAGCCCGGCTCAGCACTGCAAAGCCCGGCTCGGAATGGCTCAGCCCGGTTTAGCCCGGCTCGTTCCGCCTCGGCTCTCACCTGCGCGGGTCGTGCACCTCCACCGAGAACTTCTTCTCGCGGAAATAGAGGTTCTCCAGCTGCCTCCATTGGAAGATCTGCGGAAAGAGCAAGCAGGCGGTGAGGCGCCCCCGAACCAGCCCTCACCCAGCCCCGCTTCCTCCCAGCGCTGCGGCACCAGCGGCTCCCCGCTCCGCTCCGCCCTGGCCCGGCCCCGCGTCCCGCCCGTTCCCCCCCCTTTCCACAGCAGCCGGGGGCAGCCCCAAGGCGGACAGCTCCGACCCGTCCGGCCCCGGTGCTGGAGGGGGGGGACACGGACAGGGGAGGGCGCCCGTTTCACTTGGCAGGATTAGCACAGGCTGGAGGCATGCACGGCAAGGGAAAACAGGGATTCGGCTGATGATCTCTCCAGGAGCTGTGCTCTGGCACAGCATTCCCCTCGGGGCTGTGGGTGCACAGAGCAGACCTGACAGGGATGAAGGTGGCTTGGCTGGGTGGGGGAGACCCCCACGGGGTGTCTTATGATAGCCAGCGCTGCTTTTGCCCCATAATCAACATAAAAGTCGCAGGGGCATGGTCAGTTCATCTACCCAGGAACTGGAAAACTCGTGTTGGCATTGCCCGAGGCTCCAGCATGCTCCCGGCGATGGGAAACGCAGCAATAACAAAGGCATATTCCTGCCTCTGTTGTACAGGCTGCCCTTTTGGGCACGGCAAAGCAGTGTGCAGACAAAGCCAACACTGTCACCAAGGGGGGGAACTGAAGCATGAAGGAGTTATAGAAACACAGAATGGGTTGGAAGGGATCTTAAAACTCATCCAATCCCAACCCCTGCCACAGACAGGGACACCTTCCACTATAGCAGGTTGCTCCAAGCCCTGTTCAACCTGGCCTTAAACACTGCCAGGGATGGGGCAGTCACAGCTTCTCTGGGCAATGGGAGAAGCCAGTTTATTCAGTCATGGGAGTGAAATACAGGTCTTCTGGGTGCTGGCTGTATGCACTGCCCCAGCATCAGCATGAGCGTCACTCAGTGTACACTCTGGCTGTTACACTGAATGTACACTGAGTGTAGGTGCTCCTGGATGTGCTCACACAGTCCCTGTACCCCACACCTCTGCCGTGACATAGCCCTCATCTCCCAGGCAGGAAGGAGGACTGATCACAGGAGCAGCATGAAAGATGCAGTGCCAGCTCTGCAAACCACTGCACTTGCAAACCACGTGTCATTGCAATGGACAGGACCACCACCACCTCCTCTTTACAAATCAGCCAAAATTGCAAACCCTGGCTTCCAGGCTGCTCATCCACAAGAAGGAGCAGCCTCCACTCCTTGAGCATCCCACATGTTGGCTTCCCCCACTACCCTTAGCAAGTAGCACCGTAACCTCGGTGCTGGGAAGCAGAGCCAGCAGAGATTTCCTGATTTATATTCCTTCTCCCACTACAAGCAGCTTCTGTGGAGTTCCTGTCCTACCCCCAAGGAAGGCAGTGGCTCCTGCCATGATGAGATAAACTGCTTGCCAGTGTTGGAGCTCTGGAGGTAAGTAAACAGGAGGAGTAATTTGATTTGCACTGATTAAGCTGCTGATGGAGGTGCAATCTAGAGAGTATACCAAGCCATGGAGTGGACCTGCAATTTCCTCCTCTCTGATATCTCAGGAGCAGCAAACCTGAAAATACTTGTGTTGGTAAAAGTTTCTAACCAACTTATTTATCATTTATTTACTTATTTCTTACTTTGTTTTCTTTCTATAACAGGGTGTTTAGGAGGAAGAGTAAGATAAGGAGGGCACTGAGCTGCTCCATACTCTGGGGCTGTCTGTGTTGCAGGAGGGTAAGTGAGGAAAGGGGCCAGGACAGACGGGAAGCTTGAAGGGCTGGCTCACACTGTCCTCAGAGGATTATATTATTCCTCCACCGGAAAAATTAATAACTGCATAAAAGTTGTCATCACCAAAGGAAGCACAGAAATACTCCATTTTACTCAAGGAGGGAGAACAGGCACAAGGGTGAAAGGGTTAAGCCAGGAGCTGAGGTCTAAACCTGAAGTCTATCTCCCCTGCAAGCTCCCAGCTTCAAAGGCACTGAAAGGAAGTTTGGGGCTTAAACTCCCACTGACAACTGGGGTCAGGCCTGAGACTGTGATGTGGGCTGCCGAAAACATCCCTCCACACTTCCAGATGCCCGTCCCAAGGCAGGGAGTATAATGTGGCTGCATAGCATGTGCAGAGGACATGTCTGGGAGGCGCTCAGACATGTGGAACACATTGGAGTCTAAAAGCCCAGCAGATCACACTCTTCAGACAGCATCTCTCTGTCCCAGGGTCCCCTGTTGTCATTTATGACTAAACTTCAGCATGGTGCAGATGGAATTTGAAAGCCTTTTTCAAGCTGCTGGCAGCTATACTCCTCCCTGTCCTCCTTTGGACTAAGCCAGATTGTTTCCTGTGCTCGGATCCTTTCCTATTCTACCCACTCTGCTACCAAATCTCATTGCAGCTCCGTTTCCCTTCCATGATTAACTCCAACTGTCCAAACACTCGGTGCTCTGGGGAGCTGTTCAGATGCCCAAACGTAGGCGTAAGAGCTGCATTCCATGCCCCGGGGTATCCAGGGATGGAGCCTGCCATGGCTCCAGTGCTGTATCTGCCAGCCCTGCGCAGATGTCTTGGATCCCCCAGCAGTGCCTAAAACAGCATTAGACACCTACATTTTGGGCACTGAAGCCCCAGTTTGCTGTGGTTTTACATTCAATTTTGTTGCTTTTCTTAGCAGGGTGCAGAAAGAAGCATTTTTGGGAGGGAGGGAGTGAAAGTGACCCCACAAGCTGAGGTTGTGCCTCTTGTTCCACAGCTTTGCTCTCCAGAACGTACAGGTGTGTTTCTTGGTTGCTGTAACTGCCTCCCTTTGCTCCCCAAATGTTATTCTGCAGTCACCACACATTCCTTTTGCCCACACTGGTCTCAGAAGTCTCAACCTTCCTAAGGGATCCTCTCTGTAAAGCTGTGAATACCCACAAGGAAGTATCTGCTTTCCTGTTCATTGATCACAACGCCCCAGGAGAAGCAAAGCCCAAGATCTCCCTTCAGCCAGACCTCCTAATGTAAGCAAGCTGTTCCCTCCACCAGTTATGTATGGTTTCAAATTGATGTTAATTCAGTGACAGGTGCACAAGGTGCCATTAGTGGGTCTTCTTAAATGAAAGCATAACTTTTACCCATCAAGATCCTTTTACCACTTGCAGCCTTCCCTGTGGAATATGAGACACAGCAGGGAGCTGGTGGTAATTTCAAGAGAGTCTTGCGGAAATGCAGTGACAGCAGATGTGTCCTGGTTTGGGGGATAGTTTGGGTCAAAGCATCCATGTTCATGGCAGGTTTGCCTGTTCCTGCACCAAAGCTGGGCCTGGGTTTAGGTCTTTTGGCTTACGATGGTCTTTGGCTATTTTGAAGTGCTGAATCCAACACCTGCTCTTGTGGGCGAGACAATTCATATGGGTTTAACGGAGTCATATTCGGGATGCAGTGACTTTTGCCATACAAAAGGTACCTCACAGCAGGGACTGGGACAGTGTCTCCCCAGACACACTGGAAAAGAGGCTCAGGAGAGAGTCACTTGGTAATATAAGCTGAGAGCACAGCTCCCCTGCTCTTTAGTAGCTGCCTTCACTCAGAGCCTGCATACAAGGGCACAATTAGTGGTGCTCGTGGTGGGCTGAACTTCTGTGATGTGGTGGTTTACCCACTGGGATCTCTTCTGAGGTCAGCAGCCCAGTTTGGATCGGGGAGCACACAGCAGCTTTCAGATGGGAACAATTTTTGGTAGTGGCCATCATTACAGGCTGCACATGAGATCATTTAATCTTCAATAGATGCTTAAGAAAGTCTCTCTGAAACTGGCTTTTAAGTGTGACTGCATACTCAAGCATGTGAAAGGGGCTGCTAGAAGGGGAGAAGAACATTACTCTTATTTGCCTCTTCCATGGAGTGACTGTCCCCAATGTGGGCCCTGTTCATTGCACCAATGAAACTGGAACTGACACTATCACTTGAATTAATAAAACTGCTTATCAACCCATGAAAATTCAAGGGAATAATTGCTCTCTGTTGGACCATGTGCATCATTTAAAATGCATTGGGGTGGGTGGGGAGGCCATGGAGGGGCAGCTAGTGCCAGAAATGGCTTTTCTGCAAAGCTGGCAACTTAGAATAGGAGCCATGGGAGAGATCTGAGCACTGCACGGTGCGCTCCAGAGAATTCAGGTGCAAGCTACGGGAATTTTCTCATTGGAAACCCCTTCCAAGAGGCAGGCGAGCTTGCCAGGCACCAGATGTTTGTAAGTAGTTACAAAGAGCTGCAGTCAAAGCCCTTCAGACGCAAGCTTCTTTTGTGAGCGCACTCGTGGTTTGCTGGCTGCTCCCTAATTAAGCTGAGCCTGGAGGAGAGGAGGCCCCAGAATCTGCATCCACTTCAACCATGTCAGTCTGAGTTTTACCATGGTTATTGACCATGGGGTTGGTTCTGTGAAGCTTGCACACAGCAAGAGGTAGGGTCAGTGGGAGAGCACTGAAAGATGCTCCCGATAAAGAAGGGAGGGTGTTCTGTGTATGAAGCACAGGGGGAGTGTTTATGGCTTGGCCACTCCTGTCCTGGGTGACCTGGACTTGGCTGAGGTGTGAGGACGTGAGTTTATCTACATTTGGCTGTGCTTGGGAAAGCCTTGGCTGGGTATCCAGTGGAGGGACCGTCTGGAATCCCCTCTCAGTAATGAGGCTGTTGCTGGCTCCTGTGTTGCTCTGCAGCCAAGGGTCAGGATGGAGAGTGTTGCTGAAGGGCAACGCAGTGCTCTCTGGATTATGGTACCTAGAGAAACATGCCCCAATAGTACCTTTTGTAATAAGTATCAAGCATCTCTACCCTGGAATTGTGGTACTAGGTCCTCTTCTCCCTTCTGGACTTGGTACTTGGCAAGTGCACTGAGGCTGGACACTGTGTGAACTGTTCTGTATTTGCTCTATTAAGAAGCAGATAGAAATGCTGAGGTATTTGGTGTGTTGTTTTCTTTTCTTTCTCTGTGTGTCTTCCTCTGAAGTACATGAGATGGGACACAGGCAGGACAGGGTTACTTAGCAATGTGTACACTCTCAGGGGTTTCATATACAATGCTTGGTGGCTCATCAGAATAAAACCATCTACAGAAGTCTACAGAGGATCTATCTGCTCTTTTTCTGCTTTTGCTGGTGACCTGAAGGGGATCTACAAAGGTGATGGAGATGGATAGGCTTTCCTCAGAAGTGCCCACTGAATATATAAGAGGCAGTGGGCACAGGTTGAATAGTTGCAGCAAGGGATATTCTGACTAGATATATAAACCCCCCAAAAACATGTATAAAAAAAGTACCAGTCAGTGAAGGCGGTCAAACACTAGGGCCATGAGTAACCTGATCAAACTGTGAAGTTGGCCCCAACTTTGAGCAGGAAGTTGGGTTAGAGACCTCCAGAGGCCTTTTTGACCCAATTTTTGCTTTGATTCTAAGCGTCTAACAAATGACCAACTGTAATTGCTGTTGGACTTACTGACCTGTATGGAATCTCCCAGTCCTTCAAGTCTTGCAGCTTCTTAAGATGATTAATGCTTTGTTAAATCATATTATGCAGCCGAAACAATCATCCCTCCAAATGCATGGGCTACCACCCAGACTGTATGCTCTGAAAGTCTTCTAGGAAAGGCAGGGAAATAGCGTGGCACATTTCTAGCAGCCCAAATGCAATCCCTTCCCTCGCCTACACTATGGGCAAGAGCCAACCCTGGATGACATCCCATTACTAAAACTGGTACTAAACAATGGAGCTGAACAATGACAGCATTTTCACACAGCTTCCATGAGTGCAGCTACAAACTCCTCAGTCTTTTGTTTTCCACTTTAAAGACAAAACAAACAGAACAAAAGAGAATTCCTCCTTGGAAATGTAATTCCCTCCACTGAACAAACCGGTAAGCAAAATTTGAGAAGCTGAGTTATGCAGGAGGTCAGGGTGGAGGTTCTGAGCGGTCCCTTTTTGGCCTTAAACTCTATGGTAATCACAGCTCCAGTGAAGTCAATGGCATTTTGTCCCAGTGATTTCAGTGGGGCCATGGTTTCCGGGCATGGATGTGTGTTCTGCCTCAAGCCAACCCCATTTCCATCAATCATACCTCTGTCAAACTAGTTAAAGTGAAGGAGGAAGGATTTGGGCCAGGCAGAACAGCACCATCTTAGCTCAGACAAATAGTTTCTTGTTTCAGGGGCAGATTTACCAAGACATTTCCGTGGGCTGTCACCTATGAGTTAGTGCAACCCATTGCTGCGAGCGCCTCCAGGTCATGAGATGGGGATGCTGCACTGTAACATAGTTCTCCATCCTGCCACACTTCCATTCATTCCTGTGTTTCTATTAGTCTGGGAGATTTCTTTTTTCGTTCATTTCCCAAAACAAAAAATAGAGGGTTTCCTGTGTGATTTGATGTGGGAAACAACCCTACTAATGATCTTCCCAGAGGCTGTCGTCCTCCCTTCCCCCATGGAAGGGGAGTGTGGCTTGGCTAAGCAGGACTTGCAGTGGTCTGTCAGCAGTCCCAGCTCACTATCTAATTACTTCTTCCTTTAAACTTCAGAGCTCTGTTTCTTGCCAAACAGACAAACAATTTCTGTCCAATTTGAGCTCCCTTTTGCTGTGTGCCGTTGTCATGGGACCACACTGTCCCCAAAAACATCTCTGGCTCGACCAAACAAATTGCATCTAAATCTATATAATCAGCACTCTGCATTCATTTCCATGATGGAGAGACAATTCTCTATTAAATTTCAAAGTGGTTTATTGGCTCAGAGAGACGGCAAAGCATCAGATCACAGAGGGAAGAGCTGCTATTTGGACAAAGTATTATCTGTCTATCTGCATAATTCAACTTGATGTTTGTGGCCATAACGGTATACAGACTGGGAGATCAGACTTTGACTTTATATACAATCAAATCCACCTTCACTGCATATATATATTTGCTATATGCTGTTAGATATTACTTTGCTGTCACTATGCTGGATGTTTCTAAATCAATATATTTAAAGGAATTTTCTTTTTTCCTGATTCTTGGAAGTTACATTTTCTCCCTTTTATCCTCCACAAGCAAGTCAAAGTGATTAGAGCTTTCTGCATTAAAGATCTTTCTGATATAGTTACATAAAAGATGCCCAGTCCATAGTTACAAATCAGCTGTGGCATCCTAGAATGATTTATCCTGTCCACAAACTATGTACGTGATAATGGGCTGCAATGCCTGACCTTCTGAGTCTCCTGTCCAGACCACTGACTTAAAGATCATAGAGTCATGGAATGGTTTGAGTTGGAAGGGACCCCAAAGTTCATTCAGTTCCAGCCCTCTGCCACAGGCAGAGAGCAGGTTGCTCCAAGCCCCATCTAACCTGATCTTGAACACTGTCAGGGATGGGGCAGCCACAGCTTCTCTGGGCAAGCTGTGCCAGGGCCTCAGCACCTTCACAGTGAAGAACTTCTGCCTAAGAGCTCATCTCAATCCCCTCTCTGACAGTTTAAAACCATTCCCCCTTGTCCTATTGCTACATACCCTTGTAAAAAGCCCCTCCAGATTACTTGTAGGCTGTCTTTAGGTGTTGAGAGACTAAGACCTCCACTGAGCCTTCTCTTCTCCAGGCTGACTAAGCCCAGCTCTCTCAGCCTGTTTCCAGAGCAGATCTCTCTAGTTCTCTGGTCATCTTTGTAGCCTTCTCCGGACTCACTCGAGCAAGTCCACATCCCTTGCATGTTGGGGCCTCAAAGGTGAATGCAGGACTGTAGGTGGGATCTCACAAGAGCAGAGTGAAGAGGGAGAATCCCCTCCATCGACCCAATGCCTCATATTCATAGCTAGTGAGTAACTGGGCCCCTGCCTGGCTCCATCTGCTGATAAATATTGCTGGGGCCTTCGGAGCAGGGAGTCCTGCTGAGCTAAGAGACAGCATCTGAGAAAGGTGGAACACATGTGGAGCCTCGTACCCCTTCAAAGCCAAGCATAAGTGCTCAAAGAGGTTTCAATCCTGCTCCAGGTCTCCACTCGAACTCTGGGCTGCTGAGGTCCAATCTATTTCGCTGTGTGCTGTTGGAGTGATTTGTCTTTGCATTTTGTTGAAGTTCTGGCTGTGCTGCAGAATCATTTAAGACTTGGCTGCTGCTTTTATAGTGAATTACCCTTTAAGACCTGAATACAACAAATCACTTACAGCCAGGGAGTTTTACTTTGATGAGGCTGCTCCTACAGTTAATGGTAGCCATGGGCTTGACTTGGCTGGATCAGGGGATGAGATGTCATGTTGTAGCCTTCATGACTGTAAATTCTCACAGAAATCCCTGGGGACTGTGCATCTGATGCTATCACCACAGGACACATAAACTTAACTGCCAAAATACAAATCAGTGCTGGCTTCCTTATAAAACAGCAGGGCCTTAGATTAGCGTTCACAAGCATTGTAGTTGAACAAGCTACTTACCTAGATAATGGAAAATGAGCATGACTATCCTATGAGTTTAAAAAGTTGCTTTAACTACCCAATCTATTTAGTCCTGTTTGGGAGCAACACTGAAGCAAATTTTTCCCATATGAGAAAGAGTGGTGGTAATGATCTATACCTGTTAATCTGTCCTGGTTCAACCATGGAAAATTCCATGCAGCCAAACTCCTTCTGTCTTGTGCCAAACTATGGAACCCTTCTTTCTCTCCACAGTTATTTTCTAGGTTAATAGCAGCTTCTTTCTCTGGCTGCCATGATTTATGCAGCCTGCACCCAAACTCAGCTCCTACAGCTCTGCTGTAGGATACTTGTTGTGGGCCAGATGGTGAATGGGATTGGGAACTGATCAAGGTTAAAAGTGACCACTTTTTATAGCTGAGCTCTGATCCCTTCTCTGGAGCAGTTTCCTTCCCAGCTACTCAATTGTACCAGCATGACTGAGGAAGGGGCCCAGGGGAGGAAATGAGCTGTGGTGGTAAGACTGTGATGGGGGAGGAGGGCAGTGAAGGCCACTTCAACTGATACTGCTGCCAATGTTCACTGAATCACAGCCCAGTGGCATGTCCAGCCAAACCCAGTGGAAACCAGTGTCAGGGACAAAATCCTGCTTTCCAGCCCAACGTACTCTAATTTATTCACTTCCCAGTCTGTTTGGCAGCTTTTTGGCACAGTGATGTGCAGTGGTAAGGCATGGGGTAGAGGGTATGGGAAGGGGGAAAGCCTGGTGATGGATGGTAGGCACCTCAAACCGAGGGCAAGCAGCAGCCAAAAAGGTGCAGGTGAGAACATGGTCTCCTATGTAACAAGGATGGAATAACACATCCCATCAGGAGAAGGTCTTAAACTGTGGCTGCTTTTCAACAGTCACAGGTCTGGTTCTTACATTTTGATATGGAAGGAAATTAGGCGAGCAACCTCTATAAGAAGAAACAGCATGGTGAGGAACCTTGCTTTGTCTATGTCTCTCACCTCCAGTGCTCCACATTTCCAAATACAAACCCAAGTCTGAATTACTGCACTATAAAATGAGTTGAACCCGCCGTGACCTGAAGACTGATTCAGTTTACAGCCAAGTTCATAATCCAAAAAGCATGAAGTATCAGTAAGGGGAAGAGAAATAAAAGCGCCAAGCAGAAGGAGTCAGCAGGTAGTCCTTAGCAGCCAGCTAATCACAGTGAATAATTTATCATTGCTATGCCACTGGGACTCCACTGGCTTTTAAACCAGTACTTCCTGGAAATGTGTTCTGCTTCTCTTGTATCATTTGTAAATGTGAAGTCTTTTACCCCTGTCTGCAAGGCAAAGATGTTTGAAGAGGTCATAGGAAGTGAATGCTGTTCCAAGAACAGCCCAGTTAGACCTGAGTCCAATATGTTGTGCCTGGCCCCAGCTGATTGTGGATGCTCTAGAGATAGGTCAACCCTTTCTGACTACACCTTGTGGCTCAGTGCTATGCCAATGAGAGAGGTGTTACACATACTTCATACCTCTGACAATACAAACAGGGTAGCTGCCAAACTGAAGACCCTCCTTGAACATAAGGGACTATAACCTGTCCCAAAATCCTGCTTGAAACCAACCAATTTGATGTTAAAACTGTGGATAGAAGGTCAGACTTTAAGTCCTATCTTCAACCCTTTTAAATCCTTGCTCTCTTATATCATGTGGCAAGGAGTTATATTCCCTGTAACGGATTTGAATTTCATGTTTCTTCTACTTTTTTGACAGTCCTGATGTTCTATGGTCAGTCAGGATAAAGATCAATTTGTCAGCTCCCTCCTTCCCATCATTCACTGGTTTCTCTACATTTCACATCAATCCCTACTTTATGTTTTTCTGCATTAATGGTCTGTCATTCCTTCACCACAGGAAGCACAAGTTTAACCACTCCATCAATGCAATTACTGACTTCATTATGCCCTACAGCAGAGAGGATCTCTATTTGTTCTGCAATAAACCAGCTCTTAATTAGGCTATTGCTCCTCCTGTGTAAATAGCTCATTTTGCCTCTGGAATTGGGAAAGTTCATTCTACCCTTTGTTTGGAAAAGGCCGAGTAACATCACACAATGATCTTTCACTTTCTGGACAGAGAAAGTGCTGATTACTTTGCTCATTCTTTGGCCAAGCAGGTGATTTCTCTCTGATTAGACACTTAAAGCTCCTGATTTTAATTTGACTTTGTGTTGCATGGTAGAATGTGTCCAACTCAGCTATTGGTTTTGCATGTTTACATGGGAAGTCAATCTGTTACTGTTGCTTTGGATTCACAACAAATTAAATTCTTCTATAATGAGAATACATAGAGCATTGTGAGACCTTATGGGAAAGGACAGAGTATTTTCATAGCATGCTTCATTTCATCTCAGAGAAAGGGTAACACCAGGAGAAAAAGGCAGAAACTGGTGTTTGGCTGTCACAAGAAGAATCTTTGTCAAGCCACATTCACAGCTGAATTTTGGGATATCTTATTTCCAAAAGTCTTTATTCCCCTTGGGTTCTGTTCAGTCACCCAGAGAATGGGAACACTGATAATGTTTATGAGCCTGAGAAAAAAGGCTCATCTTAGATTTCATTGGCACTAGCCCTCTCTGAAGAAAATAGGTATTTCTTGCAAAGCAAACAAGCACTATTAGACTTCACTTTAAAGTGATTTTATTTCTGATGACAAGTTAAACATATTCTCTGTGTGTTTATTGGCCACATGGAAGTCCTTTGTCTGCCTTTGTCAATCATTCACTCTTCAGCTTGGAGTGAATAGTTTACTAACTGTTAAACTATATGCACTAAAAGATGCCTTTGGGCTCTTAAATCAGTGGGAATATCTCACTAGAATGACAGAGATATGCATGGTGCTCCTACAACTGCTTGGGCATGCAGGTCTCACAGCTCCCAGCTATGCTGCTTCTACTGCAGGTACAGGTCTCTAGGGATAGAGTGGAGTTACATCCCTACCTGCTGGTTAAAATGAGCAGCCACCACTCACAGACAACAGAGTCACTCAGGGGGCTGCTGTGCCTTGCTGTCTTTCCAACTGCTCTCCAATTGCAATTCCAAAACAAACCCCAAATGACCCTTCACTGAGAATGATCGGTTTGTTCACTGCTGCCTCAGTGGCTTGTGGGAGAGTGATGCTGGCACATCCTCTCTGAAGACCTGGTTCCAAAGAATTTGCTTGGGTTTATCATGAATATTGGATGGCGCTGATCCAAGGTGGGATTGTTGGGCTTTTCAAGGCATGCCAAGCCTTGAAGGGCCTTTTCATAGGGAAGAGTTTGTAGATGCTCTGTTTAACAAAGAGGGAGGTGGATTCTACCCATCTGGATGCTGTGTGCTGCTGCTACACAAATGACACTTATTCTACAAGCCACTACTGAACTTCAAGAATGCCTCAGCATATGGTTAGCAGGACAGCAGCCATCCTTCCTCACTTGGCACTTCCTTCTTCTTGTTCAGCTGCAGTGGTGGATTTTGTGGAGTATACCAAAACTCTTGCATTTATTTAATACCTAAGAATGAACAGCTATTAGATCATAACTGATATGGACCATATCAGGGTTCAAACAGGCAACATGCAAAAAGGAAGCCTTTGACAGGGCTTGCTGAGTCTGTGAGCTAGCCCCTGAACATAAGGAAGAGAGAATGATAAGCTTCAAAGTGATGGCTTTGGGTAGCTCCAGGGCTTCCATGGAATTCAAGCACAGGCAGGAGGAACACAAAAATGAGCCACATTAGGCTCTGCAGCCCAGCACAAGCTGCATTGCAGTTTAATAGTCCTACATTTCCATCTGAACCACCTCAGACTTGGTGCCAGATTCCCATCTCAGCTGCATCCCTTGTAATGCTGGAGGACTTTTGCCTGAGTGAGAACAGCAGAAGCAAGATCAAGTTCTGGCCTTGTGTCAGCCTCAATTCTCCTCTCAGGACTCATCCAACTTGCTGACAAATCTAGTTAGGTTTCCAGAGACACATGGCTGATTTACTCCAGTAATTGAATAAAACCATGGTTTTGACTGACTGCTAATGAGATTGCCCGAGATATAGGCTCAGCTGCTTAGTGTGGGTTACAGCTTTCTTTGCAAACACAGTAAGCATGGAAATCTGTCTAGGATGACATATAGGAAAACATTACAAACTTCTTTGTAAGACAAGCAAGGATTTTATATGCATTTAATGTAAATATATCTTGGCTTAGGTTGGTTTCTTGCTACAATTTTCTGTTTGTGTTTCTTCCAAGGAGATGGATTTTTTCCATTGTAATTTTTCAATTTGTTTCTGGCATTGGCAATGTGCAGGAACATCATAATAAAGATCAGAGGAGACATAATCTCCCTTCCCCCCCTTTTGAGCTTTCAGAAAGTTCAGTGAGGTTTACCCCTCCCCTTTGCACAGCAAAGGCTTGAACCAGCCCATGCTGGTGTAGTGAAATGAAGGTACCATGGTAAGCTCCCAGGTAACAGGGTTATCAAGTGCAATTTTACAATCTAATTAGCAGAGGATTAAACCTTGCACCTCACTGAGGCAGTTGAACTGCTCTTGCAAGGGGGGTTTTACCACCTGTATAGGGTAAGAAGCCTTATTTGCTCTACAGAGGGTATAAGCACTCCATGAAGAAATAGTGAAGCTTCAGTCACTCTATCCAAGTTCTCTCCCTGATTTAGGCTGCACATTTTAGAATAGCTCTGCCAACAGATGGGATTTGCAAGCATCATGTAACAGAGAAATGCTCATCTAGGCTCTCTTTTCACTGCTGTGGTCTCTGGATTATGGCAATGGACAAATTCAAGCCTGGAGATTCCTGCTTTCCCTTTCCACACAACCTTCCCTCCCAGATTTATGTCCACTACTGCTAAGCCACAGAAGTTCTCAGTGGTTTATACATAAGGTGGCACCACTGGTTTGGGTCTACTGGATTTCATACATCATTTTCTCCCAATTAAGAACAAATTTTCAATTTTTTAAGGTTACTTTTACAGAAAAAGGGTAGGAAATGCTATAGGCCCTGATTTGAAGGGCAATGCGAAAGCTAGAGATAGGTTATGGGGATACGGAGACTGGCCAAGATGTTATCAAGCTCTAAAACCTATGCTATGATCACCCTGAGTGGCTAAGAGGAAGACAAAAGAGAGGACTGAAAAGAAGGCTTGAGTCTTCTATTGGAAATACCTGTTTCCTCTCATGCAATCAGAGTACCTGACCTCTTTCTTTCTTCTGATTCTTTCCATCAACATCCTAACCCATCAGGGTTGATAAAACTGACTATAGCTTGTGGGTGGCTGAGTCTTGTCATGGCAGGGCATTATTTTCTTCCACAGAAATGTTTCTATTACTAAGACTTGACTTCTGAAGGCATCTTTTAAGGACATGTCTTCCCTGGGGGTTTGGCACTAATGCAGATATGTGGGTGCAAACATCTCGCCCAGGCATGTCTGAAACTATCACGTGTGAGTATGGCTTGCCCTGCAGGCAGTGATTGATCCCAAATAGGTGTGTCTTTTAGAGCACAGTTACTCTGTGAAGACCTCCTTACTCTCCTTGTCTCTTCCTTCAATGAATAAATAGCCTTCATTGAATAAAAGGCTAATCTATACACCTACTGTTTCCTGCTATCTCCTTAGCAGTTGTTTTCTATCAAAACCTCAATTCTAATATATTTTAAAAAAGATGCTATCTGTGAGCACCAGACAGTGTCCAACTTGAATGTGATCAGAGGAGGTGAAAGAAAGGGAGGAAGGATCTTGGCACAGAGGCAATGCAAAGAGAAATACAATACATCAATTCAGTGTGGAAGCATTTGCATCCATACAATTGCTGCCTAGTTGCTCCCAATCATCCAGTTCTGCAGCCTGCAAACAAGCCTGAAATATTGCCTCCTGAAGTCTCCATGGGTTTGCAGTACAACAAATTCTGTTGCTAACAGACTGTGCATGCCCACCTGCAGGGCATGTGCTCAGAGAGGAGCTCTTTCTGTATTAGATGGCATCCTATGTGAGAAAATCACAACGCATGGGTAGGATAAGCTCAGAGGATCAAAACATTCCTCCTCCCAAATGAACAGGACATTTCTTAGCTGGATTTGTCAGAGGCAATTTGGAAGGACTGAGAGAAATTCTGATTTTCAGATGCACTGAAAGCTTCACTGAAAATAGGAATAATGAGACCAGGCTAACTGGGCACCACTGACCAAGCCATGCTTGGATTTGTGAGCTATTTCAAATGAAAATTCCCAAACAAATCAGATACTGGGCAGAAATCTTTTTGTGCCTCTTTGTTAGGCATATGGTCAGAGTCGTCTTCCCCTGCTAACTTGACATTAACTCCTCAGATAGTGAAACTGTTGCTTATCAAATGGAATGCTGCTCCTGGGAAAAAAATGCCATTTTTTAAATGGAAAAATCTTTCCTGTCTCTTCTTCTCTCTCCCAGATCATTGGTTTGATAACACACTACCAAGGGATGGCTGAGCACCATCAATCCCACCACAGGCAGTAGGTGGAAAGCCTCCAGAACCCAAGAGAAACATCCTTCAGTTCTCATTCATGTATTATGAACCACGCAAGAAAGAAGTGTAAGTTGCAAGATTAAGTGACATTTATTTACCCCCATACCATATCATTTGGTAAATAACTACTTTTGTCCATTAATTCTTTGCAGACATTCAGGTCTGGGAGAAAATCAACATCCTTCAAAATCACATGATTCAATACCAACATTTGTACATCACACCCTCAAATCAAGCTATAACATGTGTGGCAAGCCCAGACCTTGACAGAAAAGTAAACGCTTACCTTTCTTGGTTTCACTTTGTCATGGTAGTCATATTGAAAAATCCCCTTGTAGCTAAGTCCTAACCACCAAGGAATTCCCTGCTTGTCCTGAAAGAAAGAACAGAGGGAATTATATTGAATGAGATGGGGAAATGCTGGAGATTTCCTTGGTTGTTATTCAAGGTGAGGACTTATTTTTAAGCAATATCTCTGGCGCTGTTAAATTTATCCCTGCTGAATTTCCTCAAGCCACAACGCTGCCTGGTGTTTAGGAGAAATCTTTTCCAGTTTTAGCCATCATATATATTTACATATAACCACTTAAAATGCATCAGATGTGACTAGGGTACTCAAAATGCTGCTGAGGGTGGTAGAGAGATTTGACATGGGTCCCTTGTGCTGTGGTGCATCCTCTTTCTCTTCGCTGTAAATTATTCACTTTGAACACTCAGATGGAAGAAAAAGGAAAGCAAAGCACCCATCTGACTTGAATTATGTGAAGGGATCTTAGCATGAATCTTGAAAATGCAGCAGTAATGGGATCTAAGAGCTACCAAGTGATAAGGTCTGACAGGCCTGGACTCAACTGCTTTGTGTCTGAGTGAGCAATAAAATGACCTTATGGAGTAATGGCTGATATCTGATACCAGCCTCTTTGCAATTTACTGAACTGGAGTCCTCAATGAAATTACATTTGTTCTGTTAATGTGATAGAGAATAGCAGGGTAAAATGCAGCAGAACTAAAACCTCCACATCAGTCAGAGCCAAACCTATTATGTACAATATTTGCTGCCTCATTGCTGCTCACTGGTACCTACTGATCATGGGGAGTTCACTGGAATAGCTCTCAGTTGTTTGCAGGCTTGAACACCCAGCCCAATCCACCAGATTTTTCTGGATCTACAGTAGTCCAAGAGATCTGGATGCAAAGGGAGCTGGAGGTATCCTGCCCTCTGGCAAAAGATGAGGCTAAAGGTTTTCACAAAATGCTATACACATTAGCAGGAATAGACTAGAAATGACTCAGGTACTGTCATATTTGTGTTTTTATGGTACTCCATGTGTTCAACACATTACAGATGTATGAAAAGCCATATAATCTGTGCAGAGAGATAACGATGAAACACATCAAAACTTCAGGGCTGATGAGGGAATATTCTCTGGGGAGTGAATCTAGCTGGCTTTATATGCTTATTGATTTCTCTACTTAAAAAATGCAACAAATAGCCTTACACAGCTGGGAAGTAATAATAATTATATGAGACTGGAAGAACCGGTGATGAATCATTAGACAAAAGAGAGACTCCATGAATACCTGCATTAAATCTACATAGTTAGAAGGAAAGAGCGGTTTGGGGAGGGCATGTGTTATCTTTAAGAGTATGGGACAATGATTTGGCATTAAAAAGATTTATTATATCTATATCCATCTACCTATATCTCAAGTGAAGGGAGCTGCAGGTCATGGCTGGCCTTAGCTGCTCATGGATCTGCCAGCTGGGAGAGATCTGACCTCCTGGAACTACAAAAAGGAGTGAAGCATTGAGTACAAGTGACATCGCACCAGTGATGCTGGTGCTGGTTCACTGGTATCCCCAGCTTGCTGCTGCTCGTGACCTCGTAAGTCCAGCACAATAGGGCTACAGGAGTTCTTATCTCCAAGAACAGGATTTTCCTCTTTGGAGCTGTATTTACCAAACATGCACTACACAGTTGAAATAAGTTTATCCTACCACAGGAAGTGAAATGAGACTTTAGTAGCAATGTATTGTATTTTGAAAGCAGGATGGTTATTTGTACCTCCCTCCAACAACAGTTTAATTCAATAAATAACCCTTTCTGTAGCACGTACCTTTACTGCGTAATAATGCACTCCATATGTTGGGAGGGATTCTACTATGCTCATGTAACTGCAAAACAACACAAGAGAATAACATGTCTGAGGAACTGAGAGGATGTTCTGAAAAATGCTGTAATGAAATAATTAAATTAATACATAAAAATTTAATAAATTACTAAAAATAAATAAAGTACAGAAATACATCAACTAAAGCATTAATGAGATGGGGGACATGGTTACATATTGTATTTACAGCCCCGTATAAATATATCTTGGTAAAACAAAGTCTTATTTCACTTACTTGACAATTGCTTGACCTCTTGTCTGTCCATTTAGTTTCTTGTAATGTTCAATGACTCGATCCTCACTGGAAAGGAAGAAATGAGGTGTTTTATATAGTGGCAGGCTAAGAATCTTGCCAGAAGGTGTAGAGATACTTCTGTTAATACAGCTGCCGACAGAGGGAATCGAAAGATGCCAAGCAGAAGTGTTAGAGAGGGGAATTTGATGCAGCCAAGGGTAAACAAGGAGGACTCACAGACTGACAATAAAAGTGGCTTTCTAAGAGCTAGTTTTCTGGAGAACCCTTTTTTACTCACAAACACATTATCCTCTAGTACAGACTTTCTCCTCTATGCATTACTTTCCTTATCTACAAATGAAGTCCATGATATTACATTGCGTGACAAACAGATTTGCGCTGGAACTGCTCAAGCTCTGCTTTGTCCTGACTGGTGCAACGTCTTTTCAAGCTCACCACATTGTTGGAAAGACAGAAAAGCTTTCAGAAAATGGTGGTCAGGAACATCCCTAGGCCTCACAGATTAGTTCCAACTGCAACTGCACAAAACCATGTACAGGAACGATAGTGGAAGTACTCTGGTGCAATCTCTCAGCAAGGAATTGAATTTCTAGCGTTCACGGGGGCAACGTCTGTACCAGCAGGTTACACAGTGGCAGGGAATATTTCCAAGGCACTCAAATTTGCTTCCCTTTACTGTTGAAGTACTAATGTCCCTTTGCTTTCTTTTGGGTTGTACTAACTTGCATTCCCCTAGGCAACTCCTGGGTATGTACTGGGAATTAGCAGGGTCCAGGGTTCATTCCTAACACTGCTTTAGAGACACATGCAAGTTCATTTTTAAAGAACTCCATTCCTTTTTCTCCAGTGAATGGGTAGCAGGAGAGAATGGGGACAGAGTATCTGATGCATAAAATAAGCTGTACAACAAGGTCACACTAAAAGCCAAGGATCTCCTTTTGAAGATTCACAGTGATCTCTGATTTCAATCACATTCCTCTCTTCAGCCATGCAAGTCACTGCAGCCTCCAAACCTGGTATTTTCAGGCTGGTCTGACTTTGGTTCTACTCTAACTTCCAGCAATGTAATGCCCACAGGACCAGCTCAGTTACACTGGCATGACAGAATACTCAAGTCCTTGGGTTTAAGCCTGATCTCTTGCTCTTTATGTTGTAACACCAAAGATGGGAATTCTGTTGAGAATCCCTAGAGATACTGTACAGACTTTGCCAGTTCAAGAGGAAGGAAACTTAAACTACCTTTATGCCACATTTGTGCCCTCCCCACCTGGCACAGCATAAGCTTCCACCATGCTGTATGTGGTTTAGGCCAATGTGAACTGGCATTCCTCCTTCCCTGCATTTCTTAGGTGCAGCTGGAGCCCCTAATGGGCCTTTAAAGGCAGCCACATGGATGTCCACCATGTGGTTATTCCTTACCCAGGGAAAACTTAAGCTGTTTTTATTGCTAGACAGTATGAAGGAGCAGAGGAGTGTGGGGTGGTCTGGTGGATGACCTCACTGCAACTGCTCAGAGATGCCCATAGGGACTAATGTGGCAAACTGCAAAGTGTTTCACTAGCCCTGCTAACATGGCTGTATCTGCTCACTGCTGCCTTCCCCATGTGCATCTTTGCGCCAAACATATCTGTGTGGAGCCAGAATCTCTTTTACAAGGAAGTTCCCCTTCCCCTCCTGGGCACAGCCTTCATAATGCCCTCAGGGATGTTACATGTAGCGGCCACACAGAGCCTGCTGTGAAATCACACACAGGATGCTCTGTTCTGTGGCATGGCAAGGAGGATGAACTGCACTGTGAGGTGACAAACAAGATGTGCTGGCTTGGGGCCTGGCACAGGAGAGATGAGGACTGTGCATCCATCCTTAGTGATGCAAGGAGAGGATCAGAAATCTCAGTGTAGACAGCACAGAGGAATTCAAAGTAGATGGCCTGTTGGATTGTCAGCAGAGCAAACTGTTCCCTGACAAGCCCGTCATTTGTCTGATAGTAACTGTTGTCCTTACTCACCAAGTGACTTTTCCCACTCATCCTGCAAAAATAAAAGGGCTTTTTGGGGGGCAAGGTGAAGTGATGCCCCACCAGCAGGCCACAGTAGGTGCATGGCGGTGCCTGAGGCAGTGACAAATTATGTGGGGAAAGGAATGGTCCAGCTCTCCCATCATACCTCTCAGAATAATCTTAATGCTTAGGAAATGGTCTGTAAGCTGTAAATTCATCAGCTATGAAACCATATTCAGACCACTCATCCAAGCAAGTACCACAGATGTTATGGACCTGTAAATGAAGGCAGAGCCTGGATCTCCTGCCATGATTATCATAAACAGGATTACTTTTGGAGCAATGACTGAATTACATGAGTGTTCAGTACTGGGAGATCTCCAAAATACATAATTCTTAATAAAAAAGATAGACAGAGAGGGCTTACAGCCCTTTGAAATTGCCTCTTAAAACCACGATTACATATGGATTCAATTCGTCTCTGTCTCAGGCAGGAACAAATCAGGAGTGACTTCCCAAAAAACAATGGAGTTTCTCCAGTGGAAAATGCTCATAACTTTGGTTTCCACACTGTGCATTTATTGTACAGATCAAGCTCTAACATTGATGCCATTCAAGAAAAAGATAGATATGCCTACATGCTGATTATCTGATGTGATTCTAAATGTGCTGCTTCCTTAAAAATGATTCTTATAAGCTGATGGATATGTTCCCAGACCATACCCCTTGGGTAGGGAAGCGAGTTGATTGCCCCCTTCTTTCAAAGGACAGATGAGATGTCAGGGTTCCTTCCTGAAGAGTGGGATGAATGTTCTCAACCCGTACTAGAAGATGTGGGATAGTACGGGTTCTATCCAGTTCTCCTAAACAAATGCAGGCAACCCTATGCCTCCATTGCTCTGTTAGGATACTGATGATCTCCCTTTCAGTTGCATAACGTTTTAAGGTCTGCAGATCATAGACCTTAAGATCATTTAGTTCCAACTCCCCTGCAGATAAGAATCATCCTTGTTTCTTCTTTCTTTGGACAAATAAAGTTTGATTTATCAATCAAGCCACCAATATTTAAGGATATGCTGCCTTTAACCTTTCTAGAACACTGGTCTGGCCACATTTTAGGGACAGAAACAGGTACTCCAGAGGACAGTTTATCCAATCTATTTCAGGTGGCTTCCTTGGAGGAGGTTACTGTTGCTTCTCTCCACTGACAGCAAAGGGAGATGAGGGTGCCTAGCTCAGATGGAAACGTCTACACTGAGAAAACATTCCTGGTCAGATGAATCATAGAATCATGGAATGGTTTGATTTGGAAAGGACCCTAAGATCACCCAGTTCCAGCCCCCTGCCATGGGCAGGGTCTCCTCACATGAAACCATGTTGCCCAATGCTCTGTCCAACCTGGCCTTGAACACTGACAGGGGTGGAGCATTTACTACTTCTTTGATCAACCCGCTCCAGTGCATCATCACCCTCACAGTAAAGAACTTCTTCCTTATATCTAACCTGAACTTCCTGTTTAAGTTTAACCCTTCACCCCTTGTCCTACCCCTACAGTCCCTGATGAAGAGAATCCCACCTCAGCTATGTGACAGTCACTGCTCTAACAGCTCTTTGAACTTTCTTTCCATTCTCCCTGCCCTGCGCAAGAAGGATCATCCAGCACAGAGATCACTTTCTGCCTGCAGCTCTGTAAGATAGCATGTGCCAGTGAAATCAAGCAAAACCATTCGCAGATTGGAGCATTAGCAGGGCTTATGGAGGTTGTCCCCTATCACTTCAGCTGTTCCATCTCTGAGTGGCTGCCATGCTGCTACTGACAGCTGGGGGAGTGCTGGGACACCCCAGGACCACCAGCTGACGTCCCCTCTCCCCGTGCTCTGCCTTGTTGCTGCAGCAGTGACACAGAAGCGCATTCATAGCACAGGGCTGACAGAGGATGCTTACCTAATGTGGAGACATGGAGGCTGCCGAAACACTACCATCTGTCTGCCAGCTCATAAAACATTCCCCCCAGCACTGCACAAATTAATAGATGGATGGTATCCTGCAGCAGACAGTTTGGATAGAGATCTCTACAACCACCGAGAAATCTCTCCTGCCCCAGCAGCTTACAGAACTGGACAGCAGACAAATTGCAAGCAATTGCAGGGGCAGAGTTTCTCATCATAAGATCCAGAATTTCAAACATAATTGTTTACCCCCCTCTCTTTCCAGCACACTGAGCTGTTTTAAGTAGCTGTCTACTCATTGCTGTTCCTTACTGCTGTTTTGTTTCTAACCTGATTTGTCCATTTTGATTATATTCATGAACTTACTGAAGTCTTTATCTGCAGTCATACACTGTTGCACTGAATCTAGCAGAGCATGTCTTGGGCAAAGGGACAAAGCTCAGATCTGTGTTGTGTTAGAAAAACTAAAGATTGATTTTCACAGGTGGATATTTTGGCAATGTTGATGCTTTCGGTTGCTAAAACCAAGCCTGCATTCAAAGTCTGCTGGGAGCTGAGAGAGGTCTATTCTATCTTCCCCCTGGTCTGTTGAAAATCCCATCTGCACTATTGCATCTCCTCCTTGCCTTCTTACTGATAACCTACTACTGGGCTGGCTTGCTGGAGAGGATCTGAATTGCGATAAAATGGAATGACAGTGGCTGGAAAGGAGTACTGTAAGTTAACACAGTTTCTAAAGGTTCTGTCCAGTCTGTGTTTAGTTTTGTGTCTAAAATAATAAACACTGTCAGTTGTTTCCATGCATGGCAAGAGAAATCACAGCTCAGGGCCCTGGCTCCTGAACTGTGTGGGAGGACCAGAAGCTCAGTTTTCATTTACAAGGAAAAAACCCTAACAAACCAACCCCCCAAAAAGCCCCTTCTTGCTTCACCAGTAATCAGTAATGCTAAGAGATGCTTGAGAACAAGCATCTGATTCTTCTTAATCTGTAGAAAGCTAGAAACAGCAACTTAATGTGAAAATTACAACCTTCCACTTTGTTGTGAAGTCTACAAGCATCCAAGAAGGAGTAACAGTGAAGGGTAAGGCCTGCAGCAAGGGTACACAAACAGGAGACTCCATGAAGGTGGAGCTGGACTAACCTGTGCTGATTCAGTCCTTGCTGCATCTAAGAATCCAGAACTCATCCCGCTGACCTTATGTGTTTGACAGGAGCAACTTTTAATAGTGTGTGATGGGTTAGGGTTATATTATTTCATGCAAATCTATCACAGTGTTTATTTGTTTATCCATTTTATCAGCCACTTTTTCGTCCATTTTAGCTGATACAAACACAGCACAGGGTTCTTTTGGTTCGTTATTTTTAACTAGAGCCATCCCACCCCTAATGTATATATGTTTCTGTCCAGAGTTGGAAATTCACTTGTCACTGCTTTGAGATAAAGCTAAAGAACTACAGCATTAAACTGATTGCAAACAGAAAAGAACAGGATGAAATTTGAACAGGATGAAATTGGTACAGAGTATGTTTTATACAAAGTTCTAAAAATCTGTCCTCTTAGATCACTGAAGGCTGATCTGTACTTTAGAGGCTTTGTCTGATTCACCAGCAGCCTAGTCTTGAGAGGTGTTTCAGAGGATATTTATGAAAAAGCCACCATTAAAAGGTAATGAACTACTGATGTATAAGAGGTCTCAGACCTGGTTACTAAAATGAAATCACAAGGGGGTCACAGGATGTAGCCACTGGTTTTATTAACCAATTGGCAATAACCAGATTCCCAACTTGCGACCTCTCCTCAGTCACATGAGAACTGCCACAATATGAAATACAGCTGCAGGAAGTGTTCTACCTTGTGTGTAGCTGTAAATACATTCTCAGCATGAGGTTTTACATGGCACTTCTTGCTTCAGGTGACTCAATGGAGCCCAAGCCCAAGGAGAGTGTCCTACAGGCAGAGACAGTCCCAGACCTCACTGAGATTTCCATCAGAAGTCCATAACATTGGCGTGTTGACTAACACTTGCCAGCAGTGGGGGCAGGCACCTCAAGTCCATGTTGCTGCTGAAGGGTCAGATTTGCCTTCCCTGCCCATCACTAGTTGTTCATGCACTCCTCCTGAGGTAGCTTTTAGCTGGAGCTACCAGTGTGTCAATCAGACCAGGCTGGAAATGTACTGCTGGAAATACTGGAAATATGTGGATTTGTTTGTGGAAGAACTGAAGCAATGCTCTGAAGAGGAAGCCCATTCTTCTTCCAGTGAAATAGCAGCCGACATTTATCAATTTTTCACAAAGATTTGGTTTGTTTATTAAACAGAAACACCAGAAGATTGTGATGATCCATAGCTTTTGTGTCAGTGTTCCTAAACTCATCTGGGGATCCCGAGTACCTCCTGATGTGCTCAGAAAGGGATTTGGAGACCTCACAGCCCAGCTTGCCTACAGCTAGATACAAGGTACAGCTAATTCTGGTGTTGTAGCAATGCTAGGCAAAGCTTATGGCATTCCTGGCAAAGAGAAGAATTGAGATCATAAACTACAAATGGATTTGTTTTCCCTTGCCATCCTCAGATTACCAAGATGCAGAAATTAAGAGTAACAGATAAAGAAGTTCACTCCCACCCCCAGGCTTATAGTCTAATAGTTAAAAGGGAGACATGAAAGAGGAATAAACAGAAAATGAAGTGAAAGCATCTCCCCATTAATGAAGACTTTCCCCAAATTCTTTCCTATTTGCACAGATAAAAGGCATAGGCAGGGTGGCACAAAAACTTTATGTGTGGGGCATCCCAAACTTAATTGCGACCCTGCTCCTACCCTGGATTTAATTATCAGTGTAATAAAGACAGAGCTCCCAAGCATTTCCCTCCAAAGTCACCTCATTCATATAAAAGGAGAAATAAATCCCCTTTAGTTCAGCTATGCCATACAGAGATACTTGAAAGATGAAACTCAATTACTCAACAATAGCATAGAGCAGTGCAAAGCATTGGTTATTTCAAACTGGGGAAACTTTGCACAGATGCAAAGTGCTGGGAAAGGAAATGGCACATTAAGCCTCTTGATTTCATCAGGACTTTTACATGTTTAGAATGAATAATCCAGCTAGATATTTCTGCAGCCATTTAGCAGATGGGGAAACTGAGGCCCAGGGTGGGAGCTCTCCTTGTGTTGAATCATGCAATGAGTCAGTGTCAGACTCGGAGCTAGAAGGCAGGAATCCTTGCATTCCAATTTTACTCTCAGATCACTTCTTGCCAGAGCCAGAACAGCATAAGATGCTGCAAAAACCATTCAGCAGCACGATACGTTACCAGTAAGCAAGGGAGGGATGCTCCTTCAGTGCTGGCGTTGGAAGCGCTGGCAGCTTCTTTAATTCATTCCTTACAACTTCATTGCTGAAAGAGAGTTCAAAAGGAGGATCAGGCTACAAGAAAACAACCGCAATATTTGATATAACCTGACCTAGCTGGCAGGCTGCTACAGCCCTACATATGTTCCTCCTTAACAAAAGGCACTGGGATTTCCTTTTTCTTCTCTCTTTATTTGTCTTATGGCAGCCCAGTTATGTTTTCCCTCTGTTATCAGAATTAGAGAGAGGCTCTTCCAGATGGTTATGCTGAAGTGTTTCCTACCAGTGACTGGACACAAAAGCCACCATTTCACATTTCATTGAGCAGGGTCCCATGGATATCTTCATACACAATAAAAACAAGGTGAACAGAAGCACAAATGGTGCTTTCAGGTGCAATAAAGCACTTTAATGCCTTACAACCTGCTGCAAACAGTAATGATTTGCCTTTCAAACATCAGAGGTTATTCTTAGCCCCTTGCCTCCATGACCTGGACTTAACTGATAAGGCTCCAGCTTTAATTTGTGTCCTGCTGCACAAAGCCTTATGTGAGACCAGGCGCAACCACTCCACCAACCTCTGGTGGCTGCTCTGGTCATCTGGAGCAGCCTCACTGCACATGAGAAAGTAGGAATTACTCATTAAATGGGAGACAGATTCTCCCAGATAAAAGGAAACCATGGGGCTGTTTCTAACCACATAAGGAGATGTGTGTGCATGAAAAAAAGATCCCTGAAAAGCCTGAGAGAGAAGGCAGTGTAGCTGTTACTTTGAAAGTTGCAGAAATACATAGCCATGAGGGCCAGACAGGACACTGAGGAGTACCAAAGAATTAATGTTTATTGGCTTACTTCTTAATAGCAAGTGTTTTTTTTTGCTGCCTTCATGTATACTGTTCTTTATCCTGCCAAAAAGTGTGGTTGTCCTGGAGCTGTGGAAGGAGATGCCACTTATAGAGCTCCATATTTCCCAGCCTCTGGCTTCTCCTGCAGGGCAGCAGGGCCATTAACCATGTAGACAGGTAGTCTTGGCATCCTGGACCAGCCATACTAATATCTGTGAAAGGCCCAAGGAGCCCTTGGATGTTCCAATTCACCCTGAGTTTTGCTCTTGTCTCTGGGACGATCTATATGATGGCTTGTAGGGATGTGATACTGCTTCAGCTGTAAAAATCTTTCTACAACATCCCCCTATTTGCACATCCTAGCAGCAAATCTCAGCACATCCTAGTAAAAACCTAGGTGGTTTTGACTTAACTGGAGTTTGCAGGTTAATTGCTAGGTTGAGCCATAGGGTAAACCTCTGCCATAAATCCTGGAGCAGGCATTTTGGCTATGTCCACAGGCATTTATTATCATGGTAGTTCCCTGATAATAAATTAAGTAGTTTTAAACCAGGACCACAACTTCTAACAAAGGCAAATCTATGACAGAGGAGCCGAAGTCTCAGCTAGGTTCACTCGTTGCTGAGTGAAGGTGTGTAGAGCAGCACTCACAAGAAATGACTGAAGCAATTGTTTCTATGCTAAGCACATAGAAAACCACTCAGCAGCACCTCTTACTCTGAGTCAAATGACTTCAGACAAAGAGTGTTTGAACACCCACTCCTGCCTAAATCCCATGGTCATTTGACCACCAGACAGATCTTTCTTTATAAGTGCAAATGCTCAAAATCTATTCAGGTTTTTTCTTCCATGGCAGGTAATTATCTGCACAAGTCTGAACAAGAAGCTGCTCTGTTCCATGTTATCTGATGATCTGGGTGCTGTGTTCTGTGACTGACAGCCTAGACAACAAGCTGTTGCTGTTTGCAGAGTTTACTGGGTCTGCCTGGGGAAGGCTCCTCCACAGCATGTGCACAACTCAGCTCTTACTGATTTTATTGGTAGTTTAAAAGAGACTTGGGGAATAAAACACAGAACCCAGAACAATCAGAGCACAAGCAGCATCCCCTGCCCTCAAGTGGAGATGTTTTTGAGGCTAGCTGCTCATAGAAGGAAGTTGAGACATTTCCAAATCTCTTCTGGGAAAACACTGAGTAATATCCAAACAGGGACTTTCTGAGTCCAGAAAGCTGACAAAGAGGACCAGACTGATGGTGGCTAACTATCCTTGAGAGTCTGGGAAAAACCTGCATTAGTAATGGCTCCCATAAAAGAAGGGGGTAACACCAGTCAGGTTGGTCTTTTCTGTCAGCAAGGACCGAAGCTTGTTTGCGCTGTGATGAAGTCTTTTAAGAATGAGAGAAAAAGGCATTCTGAGTGATGCTGTTGAACGGGATTAAAGTTTCTGCTCAGCACCTAGAAAATACTGTAAAGGCAGTGCCTCACAACATCTAATTTATTGCAGGTAATCACCTCCAGGAAGGAAAACCTATTTTATGTTATGGTCCATCTATTCACACAGTCTTCTGGCAAGTGTTGGCTCAGGACAAATGAATTTAGACTCCCCAAAGGCTGTCAAATGAAGGAAAAGGAGGAAAACAATGATTCAGGTTGCATTTGAACTAGTGGCCGCTTTTCTCTTGGCTCCTTCTAAAGCACCAAACTTCATTTTTAAAATGTTTCTAGCAGGTTTACAAGTGGGTTTGTACTTGTGAAATACCTCAGTGTGTTTATCTTATTACTGTCTTTAGAAACTGCTTGTTTAATCCAGCCACTTGTGCTGCATTTATTATCTATTCCAAAGTGATCAACTTCCAGAATATATGGAAGGATGCTTTTGATATGGATCTATTAATATATAGGGGAAAAGTTCCAAATACACTTTCTCTGTACCCTCTAGACCACTTTATTTCTACACTATGGTGGAAATTATGGTATTTAAAAGACTGAATGACAGTGTGAAAACTGAACTTGAAAAGCCATCTACATGGGTTCCTGAAAGTTGGTAAGATGCCCTGAAATAAGTTTGACTCGCTAGAGAACAGACCTTGAAAACAGAACTCCTGAGTGCTGTTGTTAGTTCTGATACTGTCTGTTTAATGAGCCTTGGCCAAATAGTCACCACATGTATTTCTATCTACATGTGGGGGTAAAAAATCCACCTGGGCACTTCATGAGCTTTTTGTGAAAAACAAGATTTTGGCAAACTAGATGCAATGATTTTGAGCAAGATTATATATGCAGCTGTTTCAGGAAATCCATACATTTTCCAGCACATGTAATAACACTGATCAGGAAAAAAACCAAAACTGCAGGTTAAAGTTATCAACTCTTCTCAGCATGGTCATTCATTTTGGTGAATATGAGAGGAAATGGAGAGTCTGAGATTCTCAGATAAAATGGTACCATGTTTAGAATCTTCTCCATTAGGTTGCTGAAAGCAGCCTGGGGTTTGCAACCCCTTCATAAGTTCCAACTGGTTAAATGTCACTTGGTTGCACAGAAAGAAAAGTCAGCCTGAAACTATGTCAGATTACCATCTGCCCAAACGTTGAAATGACTGTGAAATTCTGCTGAACAGGAAACTGGCCATTGCCTTCCACCCTTGTTATTCTCTCAGATGTTGCTGGGGGAAATGTGGAGTTCACTTGAACTGTCTCCTATTGCTTAACTGGAGAAATAAAGAAACGAGCGCTTGTCTGAGGAACTAGCTGCAGTGGTTCAGGTTTTGTTTTTACTTAGGGTGATTAATTTCCCCTTCCAAAACCAAGGGACAAATGGTTAGTAGATGTTGTTTCTAGCTGCTTCGATATAGATGCTGTTTAAGGTTGAAAAGCTGGATCTGAACATGTAAACCGAGGTTGGTGTGAGTTTCCCAAGGTTTTTGGTCCATGTCAGACTGGATTCTAAACCTGGTATGATTAATTTAGGAGAAAAATCTCAACTATTTTGACAATACGCAATGCTCCCCACCCCCCAAATCAGCCAGGGCACCCTGGTTCCTTCCTCTACATAGGCCTAAAGAGAGTCACACCTGTAGGATTTGTGTTCATCTAAGGAATTGGAATTTGTCTTGCCTGTTCTCTGACAACCAAGTGTGACTCAGCTCCCAGCTAGAAACAAGATTAGCATGAGCTACTAACCTTTATATCTGTCTGCAGGATACTAGTTTAGGAGCTTCATACATGTGATTCTGTGCCTTTGAAGTCTAATATCAAAAAGCACAGATCCAATCTTCAGTGTCCTGTTCAACCAGAGAATCAGCTGAACAGGGATACTCAATTGTCCTTTATTCAAAGGTACGTCCCAGCTTAAATGTAAAACTTTTCCAAGCTTTTCAGCTGAATCATTTGGGGATTCTCTTAACATGAAAGCCCACTCTCTTTCAATGCGGAAGACTTCTTAAGGAGAATAACTTCTATCTGAAACCTCACTCTGCCTATATCTCTATCAATCAACTAAGGGAGGTGCTCTTTGTACAATTCTGCTTGCAAAACACTGTGTTGGACCAGGTCACTTAAAGCAAACACTGAGAAATACTTTTCTTAGTTGATCTAAATGTTTTCAGGAGCTTAGGGTTTTTGATGGGCTTGGTTTTGATACAAAACCCACATTAGAAATGTAAAAGGACTTGGTCAAATTGTTCCCTTAGGTGCCAAATGGATCTGTCAGGGCTATTGTGGCATCTTAGCTCAGGACAAATAAGGTTGACTCAGACTATGTGCTCTCCAGGCTTACAAAACACTGGGCAGTCATTGTGATATCTGAGTTAGATAGTACTCCAAGGTGGCAAGGATCAGTGCTAAGATACTCATGTATGATGATACCTTACCAAAGGATTTAGAACATGTGTTTGAAATAGCATATTAGCCCTTTCTGGGGGAAGAAAAGAGGGGTACTATAAGCACAGTCATTATTATGAGGCATGGGATGATTTCTCTAAAAGCAGCAATAGGAACTGCTGTCATTGCACATGCATCAGTTCAGAGGTAGAAAACTGACTGCTGGAGTTAGTAAGATCAGCTTTGTTTTTTTAACTCCCATGAAGACCAAAAAGCAGACTTGCAACTGCATTCAGGAGTCTTGAACCAGCTCCTTGTGATGCACCAGTGGGGTTTGGAGGTAATCCCACTCTGGCACCATGGGCAGGTGCCAACCCACAGCTGAAATTGTGACAATTTGGCATTGGCTGTGCAAGCCCCTGAGGTGCTCAGCAGTGACTCATAGGAACGCTTCCACAGGGAACAGCAATTCTCCTATCACTACCAATGAGCCAGTGCTTACACACTTTTCTGGATCAAGGCCAAAGGGAAACTTGTAGACTCACAGGCTATATAAATCTGATGGTGGCAGTAGGCAGGACAGGTTTGGGAAATGTGCAGCCTACATTCCAAGCATGCAACCCTTAAAAATTAACTGATTTCTTCAAAACCAAAGCAGGAGTTCAAAAGTTCAGCCTGCACACTATGTATGCTGCCATGCACAACATGGTGTCTTTAAATCTCAGCAGCAAGACATTCACAACTGCAGAGCTTCTCTGTTTCAAAGACTAGCCACTTCTGTTTTAGACAGCATTTCAACATCAACTAACTTCAAACACTGAAGCTAATTTCAGCCCTAAGACAAGTCAGAGCATTTGTCTCCATCTGCAGTTACTCTTGCTGGCCCCAGGCTTGATTTGCCTCCCACAGTTCATACTGCTGATAAGAGTAACCACAAATCTCAGCAGGCAAAACCTTGGCCACAATGACCTCGCAGTGTTCAGTAGCACCTGTATCTCACCCAGCACGTAAACCCATGTCAGTGCACATCAGAGGGGAGCTGCTGAACACACATCCCTGGAGATGCTAAGTCTTGTTCTAGACCGTGGAGGGTCATGGTAACATTCTTCTACCTTTCTCTGAGAACAGGCTTTAAACTCCACTAATATGGCAGACTGTATTTCCACCAAAGCCCATTTATACATTAAGATCCCTGCAGTGTCAGCAAGTTGTTACCATGACACCACTTCTCTGCCTGACTTTGATGTAAAGATTTCCCCTTCTACTTCAAATTATTGTGATCCACAGGTGCAAAGGACTAAGAGCTAACTGTTCTAATGGGGATGGTGATGACTGCCATACTGATGTGGAGGAAACAGCTTAACACTGTGTATTGAGGTATCTTCTGTGCTCTCAGAGAAGATTCTTCATTTCTCTGTGGCCTAGAAAAATACATAGTGATAAACTCAACCGTTCCTTTTACAAGGAACATCAAACATCTTTTAGGAGATGGATGCTGTCCACTGACTGTTTCCACTTCTGGTCTGGAAACAAGATACTTGAAGATAAAATGCTTTTGGTCCTATGACTCCAAGTCATCTTATTCCTTTCTAGTCTACATTTCAGACCCTGAATATACACAATCTGAATGTGTTTTTGCAATGTCCAAGTTATTCTGAGAAACATTTATGTATTGTCCTTCATAACAAAACCGTGTTATGGAATGCATGGAAGATGTGGTTTATCACAGGTTTGAATGAACTTTGCTTGGTTTGGCTGTTCAGGTCTGAGCACTTGGCAGTGCATTGAAAACCAGACCGTAAAGTGAAAAAGCCACATTCACTCCCATGACCCCCTAAACAAGCACTGCTTATAGCTGAGTTATTTCAAATGGGGTGAAACTGAAAAATGAAGCAAGACTGGGCTTGTGTTTCTGTTGTCAGATGTATGTCAGGATTTTGCAAGTTGATTAAGGTTTTGAGAAGTGATAAGGCAGAACTTAAACTTCCTTTTAGCAGGGGTTACCTTATGTTGTCTCAGATTCCACAATTTGCAATGCATTGTTCTTTTTCACTGATTTGTCCCAATTTTAGCTGGCTAGAAGTCCCAGTCCACCAGGAAGTGGACCCTGCCTATTCTTCTCTGCCACTCATGGTGTGCAGAGTATCATTACAGTCTTCTCTTTGTGTATCTCAATGCTGACAATATTAAGACACCTCTTGAGATTCACTGCCCACCCACACCTTGTTTTCTTCTCTGAAACGAACTTCAGTGGATATTGTGGTCCTCCAGCTGAACTCATGTTCAGGTCAGCAAAAGTAATATATAGATTATGTGACATTTTTGGCATCGGGAGTTCTCCTGAGTTTCAGATGAAGAACATCCATGTTTCTCACATGGTGTATGAAACAGCCATCTGATCTTTGGATGCTACTGAAGCATGGTTACTGATACTTAGAATCATAGAATAGTTAGGGTTGGAAAGGACCTTAAAATTATCCAGTTCCAACCCCCCTGCTATGGCCAGGGACACCTCACACTAAACCATGCCACCCAAGGCTATGTCCAACCCGGCCCTGAACACTGCCAGCAATGGAGCATTCACAACTTCCCTGGGCAACCCGTTCCACTGCCTCTACCACCCTTACAGTAAAGAATTTCTTCCTCAGATCCAATCTAAACTTCCCCTGTTTAAGTTTGAACCCATTACCCC
>JASSUY010022370.1:0-17456 GCA_032466535.1 Forpus xanthops
TCCCAGACATGACGTGCTGTGGTATGGAATACCTCTTTGGTCAGTTTGGGTCAGGTGCCCTGTCTCTGCTTCCACCCTGCTTCTCCTCCTCCCTGGCAGAGCATGAAACGCAAAGTACTTGGCCAGCCCAAACATTCTAAGCCATAACTATAAACACTGGTGCTATCAACACTGTTCCCAAGCCGAAAATCCAAAACATAGTGCTACACCAGCTACTACTTAAAGGAGAAAACCGACTGCTGCTGCTGAACCCATGACACTATCTTAATGTATTTTTTAACAGTGACATACAGCATTAGCACCTGGTAAGAGATTTGGATCAAAAGCACCATCCATCAACCTTTTGGCTGCGTTTATTGCATCAAAATTATAACAAGAAGCATAGATTGCCAATTCATTTCATTAAGAACAAAACTGAATTCATAATAGTATGTTTATAAGCAGAATTATAGCAAAAAAAAATAGTACACAAACAGAGCACACATTTATTCGAGCAGGATATCTACAATTGTGTGCTAGTCCCTCAAGACATAGCACCCTTCATGTTCATAAAAAATATCATCATGAGAATAAAAATAACTGTGTCCCTCTAATTATTATTTTCTTTTCTTACTTTGTTAATAATTTTTACTAAATCTTTCCACAATTGATGCCACCTCCTTATTTCCATTTAATAATTATTTTACTTTAACATTGTTCTAGATTCAATGGTAGTGCTTTTTTTTTGTTGGTTTTATTTTCATTTTCTTAGTGTTGGTGTAATTTTCATTCATTAGAAATGAAAAAGAATCTCAAAATCGTGTAGCTTGTTCAGGTTTTCAGAAATGATTAATTAACTTGGTGCTGACATCCATAGATCAGGCTGTGAGCCTGCATGTGAGCACATTAGAGAGAATTTTCTCCAGTAAGCAGTGCCATTGATTACTACTCTGAGCTACAAACAGAGGAAAAGAGTCTGACCTTGGAGGATCTTACTGCTTTTAAAAATTAAAAATCAGTTTATAAAGATTGGTCTTTCTCTTGTATGCTTATAGGCAAACAGAAACTTCCTTCCATGTGACACAGTCATTGATAAAATCTTATTCCTTTGTATACTCTTCAGAAAAATGACTTACTCAATTTTTACATATTTATTGGACCTAGTAAGGTACATCCTGTCTAGATGAAATTTAGATTCTACTGTATTATAAGGCAGTGTGATAAAGAGGACAGCAGTAATGGGAAGGGTGTTGCTCAAGAAAAGGCTTTGAATAAGATCTCTCAGTTGCATTTGCAACTTCAATTAAAAAAATAAAATCACTGTTTGAACAGTCCATATTCATTCCCTATGCCTTCATTTTCTTCAGTCTAGTAACAGAAAACAAATATTTTTTTTTCCTTCTCCAGTGTTTGAGTTCTATCAATGGATGTGAGTTAGATACACAAAATACTTGCAATATTTTGAACATTGACAAAAATATAGGTATGCATGTAGTAGGTGATAGAAAATTCCTGCATGATGCTAATTAAGTTACATATTTTGAAACATTACAGAATACTGTAAAGTAATCCATTACCAGTGCTCTGATTCTATCATTTAAAGTCCTAAATCTGTGAATTTTAATATAATCCTTTTCTACTCAAAAGAACAGCACTGTCTTAGACAGTGAAAAGATTGATTCAGCATGGGAGAGACTATGTAGTTAACTTTAATTCAAAAAACTCTGTAACTGAAGAAATAAAAGCTTAAGCAGGATAAATTGTGGGTGTTAATGCAGCATCATTAGAAATGCCAACAGAATTTCAATGGTATGACTGAACAAAAGAAAAAAAAACACAAAAAACAAAACCAAACAAAACTCAGACCAGAAGAAAGTTTTTGGCACTTTTCTAGACATAAAAGCAGTAGTTTAGAAGAGAAAAAAAAATTACAAAACTAGCATAAATCAGGGAAATAAAATGAGAAATCAAGGGAAAAAACAGATCTGAAAAGAAAATAAAGGTGTGCTTTAACTTTCTGTTTGCCAGTTTGCTGAACTCTTACAAGGAAATAAATGTAACTGCTTTATTTCTGTACCTTCTGATAAAGCCAGTCATGCATTCCTTATACTTGTGGACCTGGTAGTTCCATGTCGGACTCTTGGGAACAACTGAAGCAGAAATCCAATTTTGAGTATCTAGAAATAGCAAAGAGCCAGAATATATCAGCTACCTACATTTTCCTTGTTCTCCTATTCTACAGATACAGTGTTAAAAAGAGCGATCTTTTATAAAACATGTATTTGTGGTATTAAGTGTCTCAAAAAGGACAGTTGACTGCTCTCTAAATACATAAGGGAGGTGAATTGCATGAGTCCTTGCAATACCAACTTAAATTGGGTCAAATAAGATTCCACCATCCTTTGTTTTGCTAAATCCAGCTGACTCATGAGTACTCCTGCATATACATGATCTACCCCTATTGGTTATCTAAAAACACATATGGAACACCACCTAACTATGCAATTATGTGTAAAGCACTGTCTTGCATGATGATGTCTGCATTGTTGGAACAGTTTTTACTACCTACAAGTACTTTATCTACACATATTTTGTTCAATTATATAGCATGAACCATATGAGAAGTTGCTGAAAGCACGATACTTCTCCTCTCCACTTCCCCCTGGATGATGATTAACACACTGAAACAAATTGTGTAGTCACAGTAGGAGATACATGGAGAAAGTCTTCAAGACAGCCCAAAATGCTCTCTCAGAAAGCTCCTGCATCAATCAGTTAAACACTTAATTGCAAAGGTGGCTATGATTTCAAATACATTGTTTCAAGTCTTTCCACTGTTTCAAATCAGTTCTTTAACTCACCTGTGCATGTAACTATAGAGGGAGTGTTTGGTGCACCCAAATACATGGGTATATAGATGGGCACTGCTCTGATACTCAGTTATATTGCAGTTACATTTGTAGCACAAACTTGTGTTTCACACTTGAAACAAGGGGGCTTACAAAATGAAAATATAAACCTTTAGGATCAATTTTAAGTAATGTTAAGTTTGATGGCTTTGTAACAGTAGCAATGGAAAATTACTGAGATGCAGCTAGAGAGCACGCCGAGAATCCTTGCACAAGATAAACTGCTGTAGTTGACATAGTTTAGACCTTTATGACCTTAGTACAAAATCAGTGTAAGAAAAACAGGCTACAAGAACAGGACATAAAGGTAGGAGTATCTGGAAAGGCAGGAGCCCAGGATGGGCTGCAGTTAAACTAACTGGTAAGTAGAAGGACAGGATGACTGTTATGTCTGTGATGTTAGTAAACTTATTAAGGTGGTATAAGCATCTACTGCGCATACTTCAAAGGCTGCCAGCAGTGATGAAGATTGCTGGATGAAGTAAATGACCCCAGAGACCCCCACCACATTTTTGTAAGCATGCGAGGAACTTTTGGGAAAATGATGTAATCCATATGTAGTCTCATGAATATGTATGTGTGTTTGGTAGCTATAGCTATATAAGGAACTGCTTGTGTAGCAATAAGTGCACACACGTTAGGAGGAGTTATCCCCCATGTCTCCCAGCGCCGTAATAAAGAATACCTGCTTGTCAACTAGAAAACTTCGTTGGCAAGTTTGTTACTGGAATTTTCTCCTAATCTCACACTCATAAATTAATTTCCATTGTCCTGGCCACAGTCTGTCAACACAGAAGGAATGGGAGAGAGACCCCATTTCAGTGTTTATTTATGGAAAAATCTGTTTATTTTCACCACAGTATGCAAGAAATACAGTATTCTTTAATCACTCAGTACCTGAGTTTATAGTCCAAAATGCATTACAGTGAAGAAAATCAATCTGAGAATTGTTTTCATAGAAAAACTGTCTCACAAGGAAGCTGTCCAACACAACAAAAAATGTCAATGCCAAAGCTATGTGTTGGATACTGAGTTTTTAGTATAAGATTCGCACATGTCTGTGTTTGTTAAACTTTGAATCTCTTGCTGTTGCTTGATTTTTTTATTCTAGAGCTATCTCATTCAGAAGAGATCTATACCAGTTCTGATTCTCGAGGTATCTTGCTCAGAACTAGCTACAGTGTCTGTGATTTGTACATCACTGCATTATGTATACATTCCCAATGAAAAGTGCTTGCAAACTTAAGTGACTGTTCTGCACTTCAGTCCCTATCTGTAGTTGGGAGATAACAGCAATCCTTTTGTATTTCTTATTCAGACAGAAGTTCAAGGTTCTAAGACTCCACAACTCTTTTTTTTATTCTGTTTGTTCAGTGGCTAAATCAACATCATCATTTTATTGAAACAAATAATGTTAAAAATGGATGGAGGTACTTAACTAGCTAAAGGTAGAAATATAATTTGTATCTACAATTGAAATTACAGACAAGATACAGAAAGTAGCCTGTATGATACAGATTTAGTCCTGGTGGATAATTCTTCGCCTATATATTGCAATAAGGTATAAAATCCAATTTTTCACGGTAAATACTTCACTTTAGCTGGACTGCTAGTTAGGGGAAAATACGCCCCAAGTGTTTTGGTCTAGAGATATCTACAACTAGCCAATAAAGCCTACGCTGAGTTCATCAGTTACTCCCCTTCAAACCCCAGGCTAGACTCCAACTGCAGTTTCTGACAAGAGCAGAAAACTCTTAGATTTCTTCAACAATTTGCTGACCAATAAAGACAACATATTCTTCTGAATTCTGAAAAACATCAGCTTAAGGGATTTATGAGCAAGAAACTTTGCTTTTAATGACAGAATGCAGATTTCTCATCTGGCCTAGATCTACCATATTTTTTATATGGGCTTTGTGTTATAACTTCCTTCCTTGCAAAAAAAAAAAAAATAGTGGTGTGCTGACCATGGGTCCTTGATGCTGTATTTTCTGCTCAAGGGGAAAAATGTTCACTTGCAATACTGGAACTTGATTTCACGCTTCTTGGAAAAAATTCCACATACTTCAATTTACAGAAAATACATATAGAAGCTGAAAGTGAGAGATGTAGTGCTCTGGATATAAGGAAAACTGAGAAGGATCTAAACATCTTTCTGCCTTAAATGCATATTTTCTCCTACAGTTAGAAGAGTGTGAATTTTTACGATACAATGTATACTTTAATAATGTAATAGCATAAGAAATGAACTTGACTACACATTACCACTAAGTTATTATGGTGTTTCAACAGTTTTTACCATATATGCACAAGAAAATATTGTGACATGTCAGGGAAATTATCAGTACTATTGATTAATTAATAATTTCGATTTTTAAAATTAGAAATATTCAGGCATTTGTTCTCAAGGTCTGTATTCCTTGGATTTTTCTTGTATATTTGAAAACAAGACATAGATCTTATTCCAGCTTTGATTCTTATATTGCCTCCATTACCATAGAATCTGTTATCTTCTGTTGATGTACAGGGGATGTAGATGTAAGTTTTTCAGCATTCACAAGTTGTATTCCTTTAATGGACTTCATTTTACAGATGAAAACATGCTTGCATTGTATCCACTATGATTAATTTATATTATCACAGACACAATGTTAAAGGGGAAATTCAGGGCATGAGGAAGTGTTTGCTCCAACCAAGCAAACCAACAGATAAAAGCCTAGACAGAAGGTCATATAAAAATCCAACTATACAGCCAGCATGTCTATAAGTTTCTGTCAGTTTCTTTAACAGAAATACTGAAATGAATGCATGTTTATTCAAGTATTTATTACTTATGCATGTTCCCCTTTCCTTATGGATATCAAAACAAGAGAAGAAATCTTGCGCAATTGAGGTCCTTTAAATGAAGGCATGAACTATATCCTACAAGTATGCATCTTAGGCTGTACAAGAAGAAGTATATCAGGTCAAAAATGGTAATTATTTCACTGTATTTAACACTTCTGTAACTTAATCTTGAATATGGGGTCTAGAGGTAGACTATTCAGTACCAGAGAGACACTAACTGAAGGGAATCCAGCAGAGGGCCACCAAGGTGACCATTAATACTCTCTGTCATCAGCAATAAGCACATGTTCAATGAACATTACTTCAGTTTTAAAGTTGGAAACTGGCCTGACTCCTAAGTCTTCTAAACACTCTATCATAGTAGTCTCTAGCTTTCTGATATGTGTGTAGAAATACGTATTAAAAAACCCATCTGTGATTATAAATATTCACATATATGTCTTCAGATACAACAATGGAAAAGGAACAGACCTGTTGACAATAACCAATTAATAGGTCTTGATTTCAAATTAGATTTGTATGCATTTTTTAAAAAATAGAGGTCTAGTTACTTGAAATAAGGCAACATATCAACTTACTTTGTTTTCAAAATAAGCTTTCTCATCTTTATTCACTTGCATTTCATCTATAGTTACTTGTCAAGTTTGGTACTTCTCAAGACTTTCTGTTCCTGTTGTAGTAAAAGGCAGTTAGAGATCAACATCCAGCACTTCAGAGTATATATTCTTAATGGTGCACACATATGAAAAGGAGGATAAATTATTGTTAATAATGACATAATAAAAGCCAGTTGACACTGTTTAAACTTTAGCTAAAGAAACCAGAGCACTTTACAAAGTTGTCCTGGGTTCAGCAGTAGCAGTCATTTCTTTAGTTAGTAATTAGTCATTTCCTTGTTAGTAGCTGGTGCAGTGCTGTGTTTTTGACTTTCAGCCTGGGAGAAGGGCTAGTAACAACAAAGATTTTTAGCTGCTGCTCAGTAATGTTTAGTCTGACCAAGCACTTCCTGAGTCTCATGCTCTCTCAGGGAGGAGGGAAGGCTGGGAGAAAGTAGAGACAGGACACCTGACTCAAAATAACCAAAGAGGTATTTCATACCACAGTATGTAATGCCACTGTGTAAACTGGGGGCAGTTACATGGAAGGGTTAGATCAGTGCTTGGGTCAGACTGGGTATTGGTTGGCACATGATGAGCTGTTGTATTCTCTTCCCTTGTTATTTCCCAAGTCATTGGTATTATTGGTGGTAGCAGTAGTGTTTTGTGTTATATCTTAGTTAGACTGTTCTTATCTCAGTCTGTGGGAGTTACATTGTTTTGATTCTCCTCCCCATCCCCTCCAGGTGCAGAGGGGAGGAAAGGGGAAGAGAGTGAGGAAGTGGCTATGTGGTTCTGAGTTACTGTCTGAGCTTAAACCATGACAAGACTATATAAGTGTGTTGCAGATTTTTGTCAGAAGAATCAGCTCATTTATCACCAGAAGAGCTATTCCTCAATTGGAAAGTAACAACCTTTTAAAATGTTCTGTGACCTTGCAGGACATTTGAAGAGAGAAAATAAAAGATAAACACAGCTCAAATTATATTACCTCTGTGTGAGGCAAACATGTGAGAATGGCGAAGAAAAAAATGTGCAGGTTTTCTTTTTTTCTTGAATCTCCTGGAGTTATGATGAGCTAGCAAGAAAAGAATGTGCAAGAAGGAATTACCATTCATAAATAGTAGAGAAATAATTCATACTTGTACAGACTAGACTTTCCCTGAGACATCTACAGTAGCTCACTCAAAATATAAAAAAAATATTAAAAAATATAATTACGGTAAAATTAATGCAGAAATATCATGAGAAGGAATGGCGTATGAAATTCTGGACAAGTGGAATAACAATTTGTATGTGGATACTGTAAGTTAAGAAAGAAAGCTGTAATGCCATTCTGCCTTCTGAAGTCTTGAGCTAGTTCAAAACTAATTTCTTCCTCATTGTCTTTCTCCAATGTTCACTTTTACTCTCTGTTTGTGGAATTATGAAGTCAATGATGTTTCTATTTAATTAGATGGTAGAATCCTATCTCCAGAGCTGCTCAATTTCCATGGGACTTAGGCCTTCCTGATGTAGAAATGGCATAAGTTCACTTCCCTTATGACTTCTGAACCATAAACTGCTTAGGATTTCAAAAGCTATTTTAAATATTTTTCTTATAATAAGACTATAACATGATCTACACACTTGTACAAGACATATCACATGGGAATCTAGACAAAATGTACTTTGCAGTGTAGAGCAGTTTCTGACATCAGGTGGAGTTTGAAATTGTTAACATATAGCTTTAGCAGCAGTCTATATGCTTTTTCATATAATAAGATCAGAAACAGAGAAATCCATTATTTTCCTGATTTATGGATTATATGTGCACTTTACATGCTTTTATGTAAATGATATATAGATCAATGGAATTATCTAACAACCTTAATGGCAGTCATTGCATTTTAATGCATAGTGGAAGAAACAGACATTTAAAATAGCTTTGTCCCTATTAATGAGATTATGTATCTCTAAAATATTCCTATCAATTTAAAGATGTTAAAATATATTAAAATGAACACTCTTTTTTCAGGAAGATCATGAGAGAGATTGGTTTCTAGTACATAGAATTGAATAAACTACTGACAATAGAATTTATACAAAAAAAGGAAGCAAACTTCACCTGGGGTGTGAATTTAAGTTCCACATCTCGTATGCATTTAAGTCTCTACATCTAGCCTAAGGCATTAGTTGTTCATCTACTCTATCAATGACAATTAACTTTTTTTAAAAGAATATGCTAAGGTGGAAAACATTGGTTGGGGTAAAGAGAGATATTTAACACTGTAAAAAAAAAAAAAAAAGCTACTTCCACAGAGTGGAAAAAAAAAAAAAAGATCACCTATCTAAAATCACGTTTGAAAAAATCTATCAAGAAAAAGTCATGACATCTGAAATAACCAGCTGTTGAACAGTAACAAATAGCTAAGTTTCCTCTAGAAGTATATTTTCATATTTGAATTTATTTTTTTTTTTATGAAAGAGAAATTGGACTTGAGGTTTAACTATTCCTATGCCATCATTGTATTCTCAAAGGAGATGCAGTGAAAGGACAAACTTATGAATTCAGATATTTAAAAACAAAAAAAGCTCTTTTAAGACCATTTACTCTAATTTGTGACCTAAACATATTCTAAAATATTACTCAAGTTAAATGTGATAGTATGCTGCAAGTTTGGATTTCAAGATAGGGTAAGAACAAGACATCAAAGACCTCCAACTTTTGCTTATTTGAATAAACACTAAAAGCTTAGACATTTGTTTAACATTTTGACATTTTCTCAAAATGTTCTTCTAAGTCTCCTAGGTAAAAATGACACACCCTGCTTCTCTCAAATCTATTTAAAGGCAGAAAAGAAACAGACATTCAATAAAGAATAATTAAATCTATTGCAAATATTCTGTGCTGCCTTCACATGTCATGTTGTCCAAAGCCAGTTCAAGATATCTCCAAGATGGACCTGCTACTGGCCAAAGCTGAGCTTATCAGTGTTGTTCTGGTGCTTCTACAATAACATACTTGAAAGAAGATAAGAACACTGTACTGCATCTGAGAGAAAGAGGAGTCAGAAAATGTGAAAGAAAGAACTTTGTCAACACCAAGGTCGATGAAGATGGAGGAGGAGGAGGTGCTCCCAGCACTGGAGCAGATATTTCCCTGCAGCCCATGGAGAAGAGCATGATGATGCAGTTTGCCCCTTTGCAGCCTATGGGAAAGTGCATGGTGGAGCAGATGTTCACTTGCAGCCCATTGCAGAGTGGGTGAATGTGCCACGAAGGAAACTGCAACTGGTAGAGAGGACCCCTTTGGAAAGGAGCCATGCTGGAGCAATTCTTGAAGTACTGCAGCTTGTTGACAGGGCCCATATTGGAACAGTTCATCAGGGACTGTATCCTATGGAAGGGACCCCATGCTGGAGCAGAGGAACAGTGTGAGGAGGAAGGAATGTCAGAGACAAAGTGTTTCATAGCATGACAGAAACCCTATTGCCCATCCTGCTGTGCCTTCCTCCCATGGGAACACATATGCTTCTTAGTACCTACCCTTTTTGCTGGAGTTATACTCACCCTTTCACTGCTCTTATGTCTCTAAAGGTCTATGTTATCAACCTGGTAGTGGCTGGATGATATGCAATCATAGCAGCAGCACTGACAGGGAATAAAATGATGCTGAGTTTATTTTCCTTCTTCAATCTTAGGATCCACTTGGCATTATTTTAACATATTTGCTTTTATACCTTCTTTTTTCTCATCAATCTGTAAATCACACAGATTTTACCATGTAAGTGCTTTCTACACGTATTGTATACCATGTTTATGTTCTTTTTATTACCCTTAAAACCAGTTTAATTGAGCTCAAGAGCTGAGTTTCTTTAGCTGACCATCATAGAGTTGTTTATAGCTGTGGGGTGTCCAGTAGCTTTTCACTATACCAAGAAACATGTGTTATTTATAGTCTTTATCCATGATACAATGTAGTACTCACCTAAACATGGCCAAAGTTCAATGAAATTTTATATTAAATTTTAATATGCAGTTAAACAACTGGTAAAGACCAAAGAGATTAGAAGTCTGCAAGATAGATCCCTGAAGCATTTGTAAGAGTTCTTCTCTCAGTTTGCTTGTACTTATACCCCTCTAGTCTTCAAAAACAGCCTCAGGAATTTTAGTCAAATATTAACAGGTGGTGACAATATTTCTACTACAGTAAATGCACATTGCTTCATTCTACTTAATTTTGCTGTCACACATTAACCACAGCTTACAAGATTAGGATGGGACATAGCATGAGAAAACACACGAGAATATATTTCAACCTGACTCATCAGATATTACAAAGAAAATAACTATTTCTAGACTCATATCCACCATAAATTGTAACAGCAAACATGTGATCCAGGCTTAGTAAAATAGACAACTGTACGGGAAGAAAAAAATAACCTAATTGGTGGGAACCCCACCAAGGGGATATAGCTGTTTCTCAGGCAGGTGTAATCATACAGCATTTGTCACATCTGTAATTACTTTTGGGGTGTAGGAGGAATGGTTATAAAAAGAAGCCAAAACAGTACAGCACCCTAAAGATGTACTAAGGATTTTTTCCTCTATTTTTTTAAATATGTCTCCCAGCAAAAAAAGAATCCATTGAAACATAAAAAGCTATAGTTAAGAAAAAGAAAACCTCAACAAACAGTATAGTTCTAAAGTCAAACCTCTTTTCCTGTTCTAATTGGAAAAATCCATATACTGAAGTATTTAATTGAGTTTAACAGAACTGTTAATAGTTAATCCTAAATGCAGTAATAGGAAACCTAAGGCCTGCATTCACTGTTAGTTTTGCTCCCTTTGGATGTTACTCATAATTACAGTTTGCTCTTTAATTATTCTTCCTCATGTACTCAATTTATGATTAAGACAAAGATCTTGCCCTGGAGGCTGAAAGTGCTGAGGTGGACACAGGTGAATTCTGAGAGCGCCACTCCTAAAGCAATGTGCATCTACTCAGAAGCAGGGAAAAAAAGCTGCTTTTCACTCTAATCATGTAACTCAGAGCTCAAGACAAGGGAATACTACTTTATCTACAGATTAACCTCCGATATACAGCTTTTGACAAAAACTTTTGTACTTTTATTGAAGAAAAATGTGTTATGTTGTTAATTAGAACAGTTTTATCTATATATTGCATGTATTCTACATCATATGGTACCCAGTTTTTGCTTCTTCATTTTCCTGGTTTGTTTTCCCTGCTTATATTGTCCAGTAATGCATATCTAAATGCTCTTTCCTTATAGCTTCTATGAAAAGTAATTTAAAAATGCAAATCTGTTGAAAACATGATAGAAGAAAAAAAATAGTTTTATTAACGCCTTTTGCTATTTTTGATGTAGCGTATGAAGGAACTATGTGTTAGAGCATAAAGTAGTGCATTTCTGCTGTTGTTCAATGCATTGTTCCTGCAGATCATTGCCTTTGATTTCAACGACTACATTAGCTTTTTTTAGTTGTTTGTTGGGTTTTTTTTTTTTTTTTGTTTTGGTTTTTTGTTTGTTTGTTTGTTTTGTCTAAATAATTCTTAATGATTTTTTGGGGTAAGAATATAGGCTGTTAGCTTAGGTATAGGTCATCTCTTGATTTGCTGGAATCTTCTTCCTTTCTGTCTTCAAAAAAACAAGATCTAAGAATTATTCTTCTTGTAGAACTAGATATGAAACAGCATATATTGGGTGACAAATAAAAGAATCATGTTTTTAAAAGTTATGCATTGAACATACAAAAAAGATTTTTTTTTCATCTTTATTTAATTCAGTACATTTTCTTCTATCTTTACGGATTCTGTGTGAATTTAGTAGCTTATTAATTCTTATGAATTCTTTCCAACCAAAACTTCTGTCACAGCTGAAACCAAGCACTCAGTTTTTGAGTGGTGAGTTGGCCTGTTGTAGTGGTTTAAACCTCAAGCCGCACAGTTTTCTCTCTCACTCACTTCCCCCTCTTTCTTCTCCCTGCTCCCAGAGTGATGGGAAGGAGAACTGAAAGAAATGCAACTCCCACAGGTTGAGATAAGAAGAGTTTAGTAACTAAGGTGTAACACAAACCACTACTGCTACTACCAATAGTAATAATGATAAGAGAAATACAAGGGAAAAGAATACAATCGCTCACTACCTCTACATAGCCTGACCAAGCAGTGCACCCCCCACCCTTCTGGTTCTCTGATCCCCTATGAAGATATGGGAAGTTGTGATTTCTCTGTCGTGGGCAGTGTTCAAGACCAGGTTGACCATAGCCTTGGGTGTCATGGTTTAGTGGGAAGTGTCCCTGCCCATGGAAGTGTGGGTTGGAACTAAATGATCTTAAGGTCCTTTCCAACCCAAACTATTCTATGATTCTGTCATTCTAGTAGAAAAGTCTTCTAAAACACACTGCTAGCTGGAATACAGGATAAAGAACACATTAACCTTAGAAATTCTAAACATACATTAGGAAACTTTGTAAGAATTTTATTTCTAATTTCCTTCTGTACTCAAGCCTTTTGGGAGAACTTATGAAGTGGTAAAGTATTGCTTAACTGTGAGGAATACTTTATTTGCTTCTGTAATATGGCTCTTTCCAATTTCAGCAGAAAGTATTTACGGCTGAAGTTATAGTGGTAGTGTGAGAGCTGTTTGTCTGAAAACTACATGGCAAATCTGGAAACAGGCTTGTGTTTGGAGACAGAAAAGTAATTTTGTATTCTAACAATCCCAATGTTTGAGTTACTGAAAAAGAATAAAAAATTAATACTGAGGAGGTAAAATTTTTGAAGAACAAAAACTAGAATAATTTGATATAAATAATAAATATAAGATATTAAATTCTCAATATTAATACGTTCTTCTTGCTTGCAGGAAACTAGGTCATATAGTTTGACTTACTGAATTAAAAACAAGCCCATTACAAAAATAATAAGATATATTAGTCTAGCATGTGAAAAAAAAAAAAAGTTACAATTAAAGTATGAGATTTTTTTTTTTTATTTCTAAAGATATTCAAAGAGATGGCAATCATTTTTAGCTTATAAGAGAAAATACTTTGCTTCACAGAATTAAGATTTTTTTAAGCAATTGCAATTATGAACTGGGGGATCAGATGTAAAAAATATTTCAGGTATATATTATAAAAATTAGAACCATAGAACACATAGCGTTGAAAAGGACTTTAAGATCATCTGGTTCCAACCCACATTGTCATGCACAGGGACACCTCCCACAAAACCAGATCACCCAAGGCTATGTCTAACCTGGCTTTCAAAACTGCCAGTGATGGAGCATTCACAACTTCCCTGGGCAACCCATTCCAGTGACATACAGAAAAGAAATTCCACCCTACATCCAATTTAAACTTCCCCTGTTTAAGTTTTAACCTGTTACCCTTTGTCCTGCCACTACAGGCCCTAATGAAGTGTCCCTTCTCATCATCTTTATAAGCTCCTTTCAGATACCTGGAATGCTGCTAGAAGGTCTCCACGCAGCCTTCTCTTCTCCAGGCTGAACAGCCCCAACTTTCTCAGCCTATCTTCATACAGGAGGTGCTCCAGTCCCTTGATCATCCTCGTGGCCCTCCTCTGGACTTGTTCCAATAGTTCCTTGTCCTTTTTATGTTGTGGAGACCAGAACTGCACACAGTACTCCAAGTGAGGTCTCACGAGAGCAGAGTAGAGGGGCATCATCATAGTCTTTGACCTGCTGGTCACATGCCTTTTGATGAAGCCCAGGATATGATTAGCTTTCTGGGCAGCAAGAGCACACTGCCGGCTCATGTTCATTGTCTTATCAACCAACACCCCCAAGTCCTTCTCCTCAGAGCTGCTCTGAATCTCTTCTCAGCCCAACCTGTAGCTGTGCCTGGGATTGCTCTGAACCAGGTGTAGGACCTTGCACTTGGCATGGTTCAACTTCATGAGGCTGGCATCAGCCCACCTCATAAGCGTGTCAAGGTCCCTCTGGATGGCATCCCTTCCCTCCTGCGTATCAACCAAGCCATACAGCTTGGTGGCATCAGCAAATTTGCTGAGGGTGCTCTCAGTCCCACTGTCTATGTCATTGACAGCGATATTGAATAGGATTGGTCCCAACACTGATCCCTGAGGTACACCACTTGTTCCTGGTCTCCACCTGGACATTGAGTGATTGACCACTACTCTGCGTGCAGCCATCCAGCCAGTTCTTTATCCACCTTGTGGTCCACCTATCAAATTGGTGTCTCAAATTTAGAGACAAGGTTGTGAAGTGAGACAGTGTTGAACACTTTGCACAAGTTCTGGTAGATGACATCTACTGGTCTACCCCTGTCCATCAGTTCCATAGCCCCATCATAGAAGGCCACCAGACTTCTCCTGGTGAAGCCGCGCTGGCTGTCACCAAGCACATTGTTGTCTTTCATGTGCCTCAGCATGCTTTCCAGGAGATTCTGCTCCAAGATTTTGCCAGGCACAGAGGTCAGGCTGGCTGGTCTGTAGTTCCCTGGATATTCATTTTCCCCTTCTAGAAAATGGGGGTTAGATTTCCATTTTTCCAGTCATCAAGAACTTCACCTGACTGCAATGATTTTCAAATATGATGGACAGTGGCTTAGCAACTTCACTTTCCAACTCCTTCAGGACCAGCAGATGGATTTCATCAGGTCTCATGGACTTGCGTACATTCATATTCCTAAGATGGTCTCAGACCAGATCCTCTCCTACAGTGAGCCCAAGGTCTTCATTCTCACTGTCCCTGCATCTGCCTTCCAAGACTTGGGTGGTGTGGTCAGAGCATTTGTCAGTGATGACTGAGGCGTCAAGGTGGTCTCCTGGCCTTCCTGCAGCATTTCCTTCTAGTAGGGATGCATAGCTCCTGAGCTTGAAGCTGGTGATTCTTGAATATCAATTAACAGTCTTGGGTCCCCCTGCCCTCTAGGGCTATATCCCACAGAATCTTACTGAGCAGGTTCCTGAATAGGTCAAAGTCTGCTCTCTTGAAGTGCAGGACAGTGAGCTTGCTGCACGCCCTTCTCACTGTCCTGAGGATCTCGAATTTGATCATCTCATAATCACTGCAATCAAATCTGCCCTGGAGCATCACATTTCCAACCAACCCTTCCCTGTTGGTGAGGACAAAGTCAAGCATGGCACCTTGTTGGCTCCTCTATTATTTGCAGAAGGAAGCTGTTTTCCACACAATTGAGGAACTTCCTAGATTGCTTATGTGGGGCTGTACTGACCCTCCAAGAGATATCAGGGTAGTTGAAAACCCTCACAAGAACAAGGGCCTGTGAGCATGAGGCTCTTCCTATCTGTCTATATAGCACTTAATTCACTGAGTCCTCTTGATCAGGTGATCTGTAACAGATCCCCACAATAATGTCTCCCATCACTGTTCTCCCTTTAACCCTGACCCACAAACTCTCTATTGACTGCTCACCTGCCCCCAGACAGAGTTCCATACTCTCCAGCCTATCCCTAACATAAATAGCAACTCCCCCTTCCCCCCTGCCAGGCCTCTCTTTCCTAAAGAGCCTGTAACCTTCTATTCCAACACTCCAGTCATAGGAGCCATCCCACTATGTTTCTGTGATGCCTATTATATCATACCCCCATAGATGTGCACACATCTCTAATTCCTCAGGTTTGCCCCCCATGCTATTGCAGTTTGTATACAGGCGTCTGAGCTGAACTTCAAATGAAGCCAGCTCATTGGCTGGAGCAGCTGGAATATCTCTACATTGCTCCTAGCATTTATTATAGCTGCTGGCAACTGACTGGATGTATTGGGATGGAATGTTGCCCCTCCCCCAATACATCTTGTTTAATGCTTCCTTGAGCAGTCTGGCAAGCCTCCTACCAAAACCGCTTCTCTTCTGTCATGGGTTCAGCAACAGCAGTCATTTTTTTCTCTTTCTTAGTGGCTGGTGCAGTGCTGTGTTTCCAATTTTCGGCCTGGGAGCAACTCTGATAACATCAGTGTTTACAGTTACAGTTTAGAATATTTTGGTTTGACCAAGGACTTTCTGAGTCTCATGCTCTGCTAGGGAGGAGGGGAAGTTGGAAGGAAACAGAAACAGGGCACCTGACCCAAACTGACCAAAGAAGTATTCCATACCACAGTACGTCATGCCTAGGATGCAAAACTGGGGGCAGGAACCCGTAAGAATTCAGTTCACAGCTCAGTCGTCGAGTGGTGAGCAGCTCTGTCCTCTTCCCTTGTATTTCCCTTGTCGTTGCTATTTGTGGTAGAAGCAGTGATTTGTGTTATGCCTTAGTTACTGAACTGTTCTTATCTCAACCAATGGAGGTTGCATTCTTTTGGTTCTTCTTCCCATTTCCGCCCCCCTCCCCAAATTGGGGAATTGATGGGCAAGAAGGTGGGAGGAGTAAGCGGGTGGGCAGATTGATTTACGCCTGAAACCACAACATCTTCTCTGTCAGATCAGCTCCACCAGTCCCCAGTAGACCTGGCCTACTAAATTGAGTCCCGTGTTCTAAATACCCAAAACCCTACCTATAGCATCTCCCTTCTAACCATTTATTAGCCTCCCAATCCTCCTAACCTTTTTAAGGTCCTACCCTATATCCTGGAGAATTGACAAAAAGAGCCCCTAACCACCTCTCCCAGGGCTCTGTAGTCCTTCTTTATGTTCTCCTGGCTACTGCTATCTGTGCCACTAGCATCCACATGGATCACTAGAAGTGGGTAATAGTCAGTGGGACTTACTAGAGCAGGAAGCCTCTCTGCAACATCCCTGATCCGTGCTCCTGGTTGTCAATACACTTCCCTTGAGCCTGGGTTAGGGCAAGAGATGTGTGCTTCTGTTCCTTTCAAAGTAGAGACCCCTCCTACTATGGCCAGTCCCTTTTTCCTGGCAGCACCAGTAGAGATCTTCTTTACCAGTGTATCAGCCAGTTGCTCCTGGAGCGAGTGTGTTTCCTCATAAGCCCCCTGCAGGAAGTGGTTCTGGGTAGGGACAACAGATTTCGGAGTAAACACTTTGCTTCTAGTTGTCCTCTTCCTCCTTTTTTTTTTTTTACTATTTCCCAGCTTACTGGGTGTCGTAGTTTGAGGCCCCTCAAACAGTTCTGCACACTCCCCCCTCTTTCTTCCCCAGTCCCGGGGAAATGGGAAGG
>JASSUY010022374.1:9800-24844 GCA_032466535.1 Forpus xanthops
AAATTTCCTTGTAATCAGCTAGTAAGAAAGACATAAGGAAAAGATTTCAATTTTTAAGAATAATATAATTTCCTAGTTTAACAAATCAATAAAAACTATGTGGGACATACATACATTTCTATATACACACACCTTTCTTCTCTGATTCTCTCTTTGTGTGTATATATATATATATGTGTATATATTTCAGTATTAAAATTTTCAGATTCTGTTTCACAGAAGTAAAACATTAGAAGTAAAACTACTGGTTATACACAGTTCATTACTACTCTGAATATTAAACATGTGCATGCATTGCCTATGTTTGACTCTTAGTTGGGTTGTAACAATGTTCTGCAATGACTTCAAAGACGATTGTAATTCCTAATTATTTCCTAATTGTAAGCATCCTTCTCTAAAATTTAATTTACTTCCTCCTTTTATCAGGAGTAACACAAAAATAGGTAACTTCTCATTATAAAATCTTATTTTATTTATTTAAAATAATGTGTGGGTATTAATGCTCTTTTTATTATTAAGCATGTCTAATCACTTTTAACTTTTGGCCTGACCACAAGCTTTGTTGAGTAAAACAGTATAACTTACATGACCTTAGGTTTTTTTTAACTGGTTTGAGTTTTAAACTCCTTATAATAGATATTTTTATCTTACTGTATTTCTTAATCAGTAAATTTAATTTCTAGGCCCTGAGGACAGTTAGACTGCTACCTATAGGTCTATTCTTTCCAAAGCTTAATTATGAGTAATAATAGCATGTATTTTTGAAATAACTGCCCACAGCGTGCTGTGACTGTTTCTGAGATGGAGTCTGTAGAACTCAAATTTGCAGTACAGGTTAGTTTTTTTCATGGCAGTATTTATATCTGTCTGTTAGTATGGCATTTTGCCTGCTCAGAATATACATGTCCACTATTTTTAGCCAAAGATATGACAGCCTGAAATACACTTCAACAATCAGCTTCTCTGCCAGAAAGATCCTCCTATTTGCAAATAATGCCAACCTGAAGCTACATGATTCATTAAATAGGCAAAAACCTCTAGATACCTTTTAGCCCACATTTTCAGTCTGTTTTTCTACCCAGTGACAATATTTCTTATCTGTCTTTTCTTCAAAAAAACCTGATATTTTTTTTTTATTTTTTGTTGCAGTAAAATAAAGGTCTTATGGCTTCTTAACTGATGCATGATAAATATACCTGAGCAGCTCCTTTATGGTCCTTTAAATATCTTTTTCTCCATTTTTCTGTCATACTTCCTTAATCTTCCACATATCACTGTTAATTCTATTTTCTATTTGGGAAAATAAACTCCTAAAATTTAATCTTTGTTAGATTGCTTATCTTGGAATATTTTACATTGTATTTTCATTACATTATCAAGATTTTAAAGCTTCTATTAATGCAAGCTATATATGTTTATGAAAACAACAGAAAAAAATGGCTTAAAGGAATTAATATATGTATAATAAAGCTATATGAATTGCTGAAGGACTATTACTGCAAAAAAAAGCTGCAATACTAGATCAGCAACAAAGTCAACATTACTTAGCAGCTGGACATCCTACCAGGTCATTATTGTACAAATTTCAAAGTTAAAATTGACAAAACCCAGAATTTGATTCTCTGAGCCACACAGTATCAAATGAGCTATCAGTTAGTGTGATACAAGTAATGTATCAAGCAAAGAGGACTAAATAGAGCCATTAACTTAGTTTTTGGTGAGCATTAAAGTCAATGGAATATACGACGGGACTGCTGCTTCATGGAAAAATTGCCTGCACACACAGTTGTTTCTGAGGTATTACACAATTAATATTAATGGCTCTTTCAGTCTTAGAGATGTTGTGCTTTTCACAAATCCCAAGATTGCTTCCAAGTTTCATGCATGTTAATCTTAAATACCATGTCACAGATTCTGGGTAATGTTTTGGACTCAAAATGCAAAATGGACAACTTTATGAAACAGTCATCTATTTTCCAGAACTCCTGGAAAAAGTATGAAGGCTCATGCAACCTGGCACACTTTGTGTACGTAACTGGTTTGCCTCATCTTGGTTTTAGTAAGCTTCTGTATTCAGTAATGAGTTTAAGATCTGTGTGGAAAATAAAATGTACTTAAATATGCAAGGATTTTTAAATCAGTGCACAATACCTATTTAGACATAATGAAGTAAGATATAATGATTTAAAGGGAAAATCTTGATTTGGAGGTTTGAGAACTGATATACTGTAGGTCTACATGTACCTATTACAATGTCTTCTGTAAATATAGGATTCTTGAACTAATTCTGTCAGAAGTTCAAAAGCCACAGTTTTGAAGTGAGAGAGCAGAACATTCGTGCCAGATTTCAGCAGGAATTCATTATTTTAACACGTGCATAAACAAATGGCTTTACAAGCCAAAAGAGGAATTTGAAACAGCTACAACAATCAGGAAATTGGTTTTACATTGAAAGGCAAGACCTATTAAAAGTTAATACATAATTAATACCAACAATTTGTAATGCACTCAGAAGCCATAATTTAATTGCCTTTAAATTTTATGTCTCTAAGGACTATAAAGATTAGAGTATCTACTTTTTAGATGTAGATATAGGATGATGTTTTTTTAAATAGCAAATAAGTATTCCTTAGGAAAATCTCTGTTATCAGAAAGAACACCAAATGCATTTAACCAGGACTTTTCAATAAGGATAATAAAACAATAAGAAAAAAGGTTCTATAACATTTGTAGTCATAGTTGCATTTTACATTGTTTTAAATGGTCTTATATAATTCTCATTCTTCCTTGAATCACAGCAGATTATATTTTCCTTATTTTGATACTTGTATTTCTTATACCTTAGATTTGAAGAACTGTATCCATTGCATCACTGTAGGTGTACATACCTTCTAATTGTTGCAGATACTTTTCCTACTGATCCTGGCTGGTAAAGTTGAATTTTTTTCCTTATTTTGATTATTCTTACTGGTTCAGATGTTTGTTTTTTTTTGTTTTTTTTTTTTTTTTGGGGGGGGTATGGGTGTTGAGGATTTGGTTCTGTGGCTTTATATTTTTACATTTCCAGTTTAAAAAAAAAAACAAAACCCCCAAAGCAACAGACACACCCCCCTGAAAAAAAAAAAATAAAACAAAACCCAAAACACTGTGTAAATATTTTTTAATTGTTGTTGTTTTCTAAGCTGTACATTAATTCCTGGTAGTTGTTTAGAATAATTTTTGCTGTGGTAACTCACAGAACTTTCTGGCATTGCAAAAAAAAAAAAAAAGGCTTAAAAAAAAAAGGAAAAAAAAAGTCAAACCATAAAACCCCTCAAAATCAAAACCTTTCTGCTTAAAAAGTAAAAATATTTATAATGAAATGCAAATTGGGTGTGAAAAATAGGGCAAAAAATAAACCCCTTAGTGTTCCTGTGAAGCAATATTTCTTATGGTAGGTAATTAAAACAAGGGTACTACATTGTCTGTACCAAGAACATGCCAGACCTTCCAATTTCTTTGTCCTGAAAGGAAACATGCCTTCTAGGCAGCTGTTTAAGAGTGAAGTGGGTTAGTGTTTGCTGAGACAAGAGATGGTCTGGGTATGTGCTGTAGTCTCTAGTCACAGATGGTCTGCAGATTTCTGCCTGAATGCAACTGCCAGAAAATCGTTAATGCTATTTTGTTAAGTAAAAATAGCTTTGATTAAGAAAATTCAAATAAATCTATTTGAATAGACATTATAGAGGAATGATGGGAGGCTTAATAAAACAGCATGTTTGTAGCGGGGTACGTATGCACATGTGTCAAAGCTTGAATTGCATCTCTGGTGCTAATCAACAAAGAAGAGTATTAAGAGTTTTTCTTATTTACTGCTGGATTAATTTTCTCATTAGTAATATCCAGTGTTTAGTACCTAGTGTTGGGTCTTGAACAGTTCTCCAGGTATGTGGTGAGAAAATGAAAAGAAACTGGTTTAGTTAGAAAATTGAAACTCTAGAGAGAGAAATTTGGTTCTAGCTACCCCTGAACTAAAACAAAATCTTGCTTATATGTTGTTATAACAATGTAAAACTGAACCAAAGGAAGTGGTATTACTGAAATTAACACATCAGCATTTGATTCTCAGAATCTATTCCTTGCCTGAGGAGTAAGCAATTTGGAGAGGACGCTTAGTTATTATACAACAGTTAATGTTTCCTTGGGTAAAATGTAGTTCCAGATGGTCAATTTCTAATCTTAGTTATGCAAATATAGCTGGCTAAATACTTGAGTGTGTGTGTGTATACACACATACGTAAAAGCTTCTTGCACAGATTTGAAGCTCTCTTTAGTTGTCATTTGCAAAGATGACTAGTAACATTTAAGGTACATTGGTGAATTTGAAACATAAGTACAGTGCTAGCATACAATCCATGACTCCTGAGGATGTTTGAAGTGATGCTGGAAAATTATCCTATGGGCATGTCAACTGAGTTGAGACCCTTCTCAGTATAGCTGCACACTACAGAGAATTTATTCAGATTGAACTAGATTATCTTAAGGTCCTTTCTAACTTTAACTACTCAGTGGCTGTATGGTTTGATTAATCAGTTCGCTACATATAGACTATTGTTATCATTTTAGATGCCCTAAGGAATTTGTCTTGGTGCCCAGCTGCCACTCCAAAAGGCCCATGGCTCTCCCGTAAATTCTGTTATATCTGCATGGACATGGTTTTATATTAAATATCTCTGAGCATTTGATTTCTATGCTTGATGACATCTTTGCACAATTGGAGCAAGCTTTAGATGTCTCATTTTGAGGTAAGCTGAACAACACAGTCCACTGGCTTCATGACCAAGGTTAAATGTTGGTGCTGTGAGACATCACAATTCCTCTGAGGCTCTGATTCTCCTACATGTTCTCTGCTGTAATTGAAATCATATGTCATTGTTTAATCTCAGTTTGCAACACAATACCACACAGCCACTAGTTTACCCTCTCCCCAGGTGGATGGGGAGGAGAAGTGGAAGAAGGTATTTTGCAGTACAGCATGGGTCTTGGATAACCTACAGTGTTGCAACTTACTGTTGAGCACCTAATTGTGGGTAGTTGAATGCCACATTAGGTATGAGCTGATTACAATGAGAGACTAGATACCTGTTTCAAATATCAAGGCCTTGGCATTGCTTCAGTTACTTACAATTTGTGATTTAATGTCATCAAAGGTGCCCTACAGCATTCAAGATATCTCTCTAATGTTAGTAGATAGCACACAAGATCTAAACGAGACTTATGGTCTTTGGAAAAGAACTATGGAGGCCAGGTAGGTTAGGGCCATAGAATTGAGGCTGCAAAGAACATGAATGTTTTAGCCCAACATCTTGTTCAAAACAGTGCCAGTGCTAATGTCTGTCCAAGTTGCTAAGGTTTTTGTCCAGTCTGGTCTTGAAAACCTCTTAGGATGGAGGCTGTACAATCTCCCTGAGCAACCTAATCCATTGTGTGAGGCTGACCTCAGGGTGTAAAAGTTTCTCCTGCACTCTAGTTTGGACCTCCCTTGTTTCTATTTACAATCATGTCTCTCTTGCCCTCCCATCACATATCTTGCTGAAGAGCTTGTCTTCCATCTCAAAAATTAGCCTGTAAGTACTGGGGGGACTGCTTTTAAGTCCCCTGTAGCCTCCTTTTCTCCAGGCTAAACAAACGCTGCTCTCTTAGCCTCTCCTTATTAGACATGGTCCAAACCCTTAAGTTGTAGCTCTCTGATTCATTCCAGTAGGTCCACCTCTTGTCCTGGGGAGCCCAAACCTGGAAACAGCACCCCAGATGTAGTCTAATCAGGGACAGGAAGAGAAAGATCACCTCCATCTACCTGCTGGCAATAGTCTTCATAATACAGCCAGGATGCTGTGGACCTTTGTTACAAAGACACATTGCTGATTGGTGTTCAGCTTGCTGCTCACCATCACTCCCAGGCTGCTTTTGATCCTGTTGGTCCCCAGTGTGAGAATCTAGGCCAACATCTCTAAAGACTATTTTGCATGGTGTCTTGTTAAACCATACTTTCTTAAGAAAGTGTTTCTTACTGAAAGCTGTTTATAGGATTAACAATAAATACTAAATTCAGGATAAATTAACAGTGTGAGAAGAGGTTGAACATGTGTGGGATAACTGGATTATTTAACAGGTCATTATAAGAGAAAACACAGTTTTTCTAACTAGCCGTAAAATATTGTAGGAATTTATTGGTTTAATAAAATGCCTAGTGTTGTCCTCATAAAGGAAACAAACAAAAATTCCACTAGAATAATAGTAGTGGCACTGTAGAGATGGACTGGCTCCTGTAATGAAAAATATCTGTTCCTCCTGTGATTCACTGGTCCTTGAATATTGTTTTCTGTCAAGTAATGAAATCTGGATTCCAAGATTCAAAGTACTTTTTTTAACTTGATGTTTTATACTTCATGGAAAAGGTGCAAATAAAGTTACCCCAAAGCTCTGAATAAGTCAGGGTGCTGTCACAGTTATTTTTACAATATGCCTTATGCTTAGTGGCACAAGGAAGAAAAAAGAAAGCTTAAAATAAATTTATAGAAGAACAGCTATTAGGTAAGCCTAAGACTTGTTAATATAGAAAAAAATATTATTTACAGTATTAACACTGCATTGCCATACGAAAAATTTGTAGAAAAAATGGATATAGAGAATAATTGTCATCATTACTAATAGTGAAAGCCATTAATCTTTCATGATGAGTGCCATCTTAACAGAGTTACTTTTTTATGAGTATTTCTTCTAGTTAATTTGACAGTGTGGATTAGGGAAACAAATAGTTAAAAATCTAAATAGAAAATTAAAGAAACAAGCTTATAGACACACCGACATACACCCCAACCATGAAATCAAATATGAAATGGTTAGGTTATTTTTTCTGATGCGGACCCTTGCTTCTATAGTGTAGAAGTGGAATAATCTCTTGTTTTGGTTAAAAATACTGATTTCATGGTCATACTGTGAAGTAAAGCAAAGCATTGAAATCATTATTAATACGTACTTTATGCTAAAGAATAAGCACCAAAGGGGTTATTGTATTGTGGGGTTTTTTTTGGTTTTGGTGGGGTTTTATTTGTGTGGGGGTTTATCGTTTTTTTATGTTACCTGCAAAGATGCCGTTTAATTAAAAAACTGAGGTAAAAATGTATAGTTAAAGCTGATTATAGATCTTTTGTGATTAAGCAAGAGACAGGAGCAAAGTCCGTGCTCTATTGCCCAGATGCTGTGGTTGTAGCAAGAAAAGCAAAATAATTGAAAGAGAAAATCTATTAATAGATACTATCTAGAAAGAAATACTGGACTTGTAGTTCTCATTTCTGTCTTTGAATGTCTCTAGTTTTAAGTAATGGGAAAGGACTAAGGAGTTTTCAGGTTCATCTTTTCTTTAAAGTTAGATCGAGGCTTACATGGAGCTGTTTTTTCCATACATCACTTGAGGAAATAAAAACTACAATCAAGAAGGGTTGATGAGTGTCTACAAATATTCTTAAGTTATCTTTTAGTACTTCAGCGTAGAAAAAGCAATGTAGTAGAATAGCTTAACCTTCATTAGCCAACTTGATATTTCATGAGTATGAGCATATATTCCTCCCTGCATTTCCATAGCTTCCTGTAATCATGTATGGTTTGTTATTAAAAACTAATTTTACCAACTTTCACAAGATGTACGAACAGAACTCTGAAGCTTCTGAAGATCTAATTTTCTAACTTAAATCCACACCCATCTCTGAAAATATTCCAACACATTAACCTTCTCCTTGCTAGTTATATAGAACTTCAAGGGAAGTTACTTCAGTAGGTTCTTATTTCAAAAGACTGATTCATCTAACCCTAATACCTAATAATCTAAGACTAGAAAAAAATATATATGCATGAACATAGTTCTTTTCATAACAAGTAAGAGTTGTAGCGAAATTAATTGCTGTTACAGGGTGAAATACCGCATTTCAGAGTGTTAAGCTGGTTTTTGTTCAGTGTACCAAGATTCAAGGACGTAAATAGCATTATTTTAGAACATAAGCTATTAAAAAATTATAAACAGAAAAATTATACCAAACAGCATAAATGAGAGTTGATGCCACTGTAACTGACAATCAACTGCTTCATTGTGTGTGCAATTTTTAAGAATGATGTGGGTTAAAGAATTAGTTTATCTTCATGACATATTTTTCATCATTTGATGTTAAAATTTTACTATGAAACAACAGAATGCCCTTCTAAACACTTGCACATAGGACTATTTAGTGCCATTTTTATTACTGATCTTGCGAAAGGAAACAGCTATTTAGTAACTAGCAGACTTGCTCTCCAATGCTTTTTATTTAACCATTGTTTTGGGTTCATGCTATAGACTGTTCTTTACATTCAGAAGAAAATTAAAAAAGAAAGGTGTCACGAAAGTAAAGAGTAAAAAGTGAATGTCACAAGAAATAGTACAGTCAGACAGTTCTGATAGGAAAATTGCTTCAATGTGACAATTTTATCACCCTGCTTAGAATGCATCATGGTGAATGAATACTGGCACTTGGATTCCACTGCTGCAGATTAAAGTTTTCTAGATTCACAGAGATCTTTTTCAGGTTTTTAACCATTTCAAAAAATTCAGTAAGCAGTTTTATGCTTAAAAACTATTACCACTTACTTTTATCTCCATATAAACACACAGCTGATGATTCATAATTGCCAGAGGTTGATGCTATTTTTACATTACAGATAATCAATTTATATATTATATTATGTTGTCGAAGGACAAAAATATGCTGGGTAATTTTTTGTTCTCTTATTCCTTCTAATCTCTCTGCTGTCTGCCAGCAAGGCTACTGTGGAATTGTAGATCTTGAAATTTAGACTCTACTAAATATTGTTCTGATATAAATACAGAAAACTTCTAAGCAACACATTACATTTATAGTGAATCTATGACTCTGAGTCCTTTTGTTCTCCACATATGGTTAACTTCTATCAACCAAAGAGAATACCAAAGACCTGCTTAATCTATCAAAAAATGTACAAACCCAACAGTGGTCAATATTGAATTAATAAAAAATAAATGTAAAATAAGAAACAGATTTAATGTTATACCAGTTAATCGTCACAAAATAATCGAGTGTCTGTGACACCAGTAATAGTTATGCAACTTTCTACAAGATAATGGGCTCAGTGCATTTTCTTCAGATTATGGTTATATGTATAAATATCTATACATTGCAACAGTTTCTTAGATCTGTCCATTCCCTCTGTAGGAGCCATGTTACTTGAGGAGTCATCTTCTGTTTTGTATGTTGCACAGATCCAATAGTCAGATTTGCCTTTGTTTAGTTTTCAAAAAAAAACCAAAACAAAACAGAAATGCCACCAGTGAGCTAACAGATTAGATTTAGACTTTTCTGTTGTCAAGTATTCTAGTTCAAGTAAAGTTTTCTTTAATGTAGCTATATGTTTGTTTGTGGAAGTGTAACTGGGCATTAACAAATGCGCAGTTTCAGATGGTAGTGATTATTTTTAATTTTAATGTTTTAGTTTCTTTTACTTTGGACGACACAGAGAAAATTGGAAGAAAACATCTCCCTATGAATCATATAGGTGATAAAAATAATAATAATAAATTGTTTATTTCTAAGAACTGTGTTATCAGAATTGTGAATCATGTTACACACATGGTTTCATTTTTAATGTGATTAATTAATTATAAATATGTTTAAATAAAAATTCTCTCTGCCTGATTTATTTTCTGAATTAAATGCAAATATGTAACACAACATTAGGATTTACAAACCAATATGAACCGTCTATGTAGAATTTTAAACGTCTATCATTTAAGTGTATTAAATCATGTGCTGTAGGAAACTAAACAACTAAATACTTGTCTACATTTATAAAGGAGAAATATTGCTAACTTTCTATTACCAAAGCTAGTTTCTTTATCAAATTCCAGTGTGGAGATATATGAAACATGATAGGATAGAATGATAGTTTTTGGAAAATACTTGGTTTAGAATTTAAAAAAACAAAATTATCATACCCTCTGTTTCAAATATGACTATTAGTTTCATGCATATCTCCCCAACTTGAATTTCCCTACAATCAATAATACCTATTTTCAAACCAAATTATACTTCTCCAAAAACCAAATACCTAATTTTTATACATAAGCTGACAAATCTAGAATTAGACATAAGGTAAATAACTATACATTAGTTTAAGCCTTTATTGTGCACAGGTATAGGCCATTTAAGAACTTGAACCAGTATTCAATTATCTGATTGAATTGCATTAGTCAACCCTCTAAATGGGAATGATTTGTAGTTAATGTGCAAGGCAGTGACATGCTTATTAAAAAAAATCTATCTTTATGCTAAATTTTAACCCAACAGATTTTTATTTTTTCTACTTCTGCAGCATTCAACATTTAGAAACCTCCATTTGCACACAAAACCTTTTCAGCCTATCAAAATGAAAGCATGAAATTCTTTGAAACCTTGATAGAAATAATCTTTTGGTAAACGTTTTTCTTTGCTATCACTTTCAGACAAAGGCAGTAAGTGTCTTTAAGACTGTCATTATTATATGTCTTTATGTATGCTAAAAATAAAAAATACTAAGTATTATTCTAACATTAAATCATATATTTTGTTAGAACAACTGAACTTTCTTAGCATAAAAAAACGTATTTGGGCTAATGATGATACGTGCAATTACAGAAATGAACAGAAGATGTGAGGAAGGGGGCTTAAATGCTTTCCCTAGCTCTTCAGATTATAGACTGAAAGAAACATCTTATGATAAATACAGCTCTGGGCAAGGTTGACGTAACTCTCCAAATTGGCACTCAGGAATATCAGGTTTCTGATGGATTTCTCTCTGTGACTTAAAATTTAAGACCTTTAGATACTGATTAATCTGATGTTTGCAAGTACCAGGTAGTTCAATAAGAAGTACAGATATCTAAGTCTTTTGAATATCTTGATTAGATAGAGAAGCAAATAAAAATTTCCAAGGTAATAAAATAGAGGAGTATAATTTCCTTTCAGAAGCTGTTATTTTCCATAGATAATTCTTGCATGCCCTATGTTCTTCTGTTCTAGTATCTATGTTCCTTGTCTCCTCCTAAGTATAATAATGGTAATTCAACATAGCTTCCTGTCCTGGGTTCAGCTGTAGCAGTTATTTTTCTCCTTCATAGTAGCTGGTGCAGTGCTGTGGTTTTGAATATAGTCTTGAAAACAGCGCTGATAACTCACCAGTGCTTTAGTTATTGCTAAGTAATGCCCACCCTGACTAAGGAATTTTTCAATCTCATGCTCTGCTAGGGAGAAGTGGAAGCCGGGAGGGAACAGACAGGACACCTGACCCAAACTAGCATAGGGAGGATTCCATACCAAGGCACACCATGCCCATTATACAAACTCCGGGGGGGGGGTGTGTGGGGTGTGAGGGGGTGGTGTGTCACCTGTAAGGCCCAGCTTGCTGCTCAGTATTCAGTTGGGGTAATGATTAGGTTTGTTAATGAGTTTTGACACTTCTCTTTTTTTATTAGTGGTCTGCAAGTGTCATGACTTTACTGTATATGGTACGCCTTATGTAAGATACTATTTTTTGTCCTGTTGCAACCGAAAACCAGTTTTGTCCATCACCACATCTACATTTCTGTAACTAACCAGGGGTGAGTTGTTTATAGCTGCAGCATCTCTAGTACCAAGCCTGTGCTCCTTCTCTTACAACCACCCCATACTGAGCTTCTCTGTGCCATGTCCACTGAGCTACTCTGTGCCGTGTCCTGTGTCTCCATTACTCTGAGCCTTTGCTGATGTGCCAGACTTCTATTTCTTTGCACAACATCACTGTGTTAGAGCTGTAGCTGTGTTAGAGCATTCCATGTGGAAATGCTTTTTTATTACTGTTATATTGCCTCAAAACAAGGTTGTACCATGCAAAGATAAAACTAGGCATTGCTGCCTGGTCAGTTAGGGAAATGACAGTCACAGCTAAACCAGGTAAAAAAAAAAACTGTAGGCAGGTAAAAAAAATTCAGACACAGCAGGCCTTAAAAGCTTCAAACCTAAGGCCTTGAGAGTATAGTACAAAGCTTATGGCCTATTACAAGCAATGGCAATACTGCATCACTGGGCTACACAATTGTGCCATGACTGAATATGCAAAAGAAATTAGGGCCAAATTCAGATGGGAGCTAGGAGCTACAGGACTTGCACAGAAAAGTGTCCAGGGTTCAGAAGTAGCAGTCATTTTTCTCCTTCTTAGTAGCTGGTGCAGTGCCGTGGTTTCAATTTTCAGCCTGGGAACAGTGCTAATAACACCCATGTTTTTAGTTGTTGCTCAGTAATGTTTACTCTGACCAAAGACTTTCTGATCTCATTCTCTGCCAGGGAGGAGGGGAAGCCGGAAGGAAGCATAGACACAACACCTAAGCCAAACCAAAAAAGTATTCCATACCACAGCACATCATGTCCAGTATAAAAACTGAGGGCAGTTACTAGGAAGGGCTAGGTCAGTGTTTGGATCAGGCTGGAGGTATTGGTTGTCGGGTGGTGAGCGGTTGTATACTCTTCCCTTGCTGTTCCCCTTATTATTATTATTGGTGGCAGCAGTAGTGGTTTGTGTTATACCTTAGTTACTGGACTGTTATTATCTTAACCCGTGGGAGTTACATTCTTTTGATTCTCCTCCCCATCCCTGCAGGAGTGGGGGGAGGAAGGGAGGAGTGAGCAATTGGCTTATTGGCTCTGGATTGCCAGCTGGGCTTAAACCACGACAAATAGACAAGCTGCTACTGTATTTTAATTCTGCAGAAGAACAAGCCTCAAATAAGCATGTTGGGCTTCAACAACTTTTTCAAGTTCCTGAGAAGGGTTACATTCCATAAATTGGACATGGGAAGGGAGCAATAGGTTGAGTAGGTTTTTATTGACAAACATATAGTTACTTTGTTTCAGCAAAAGCTTGTTTCCTATATTTACTCTGTCAATCACATTTTTAGGCTTGGAACAAGTGGAACTGGAGGCATGACTTCCATTTGCGTGTCACAAAATTATGAAAAATTATAGATTGAGGAATTCTTATTCTGGTCATCAAACACACAGAAATCTTTATGCTGTACTTCAAAGCTTGTTTGATTTACAGCCCGTACAAGTAGCAAAATTTCATGGAAATCTGAAGCATAGACCCCAGAGTGCAAAGGGTCTTGCTTGCTCTACATATTTTGTAGAAGGGCATGTCACTGTCTAGTTTTAAAGTTCCCACCAAATGGCATTAATTTAACTTCAAGGGAGGTTTTAAGAACATCGTGTTTCTAGTTGGATTAATGCCTGAAAATTGCAACAGGCCAGAATGTCCCTTGAAAATTAAATAAACAGTTAGCACTGTGCAGTGCAGCATGTATGTTCTCAGTCACACGACATGAGTGGCCATAGAGGGCATAATCCTCTCTGGCTTACATCATCTTCATTTTGTGGGCACAGATTCTTTGATGTCACTTCTAACTTCAACTGGGCTCAGATTACTGTCCTGATATGCATTCTAACTAGACTAGGTTTGTTTATTTCTTCCTGTTCTCTTCTTGGCAAAAAGATCAGTCAGTGCAACTTCCTTTCTTTTTCCTTTTTGATTGGTATTTATTATTGTTCAAAATGCAGTGAAAAAGTCATTTGACTTCAGTCAGGAAGCATCAATGATATCTTTAAAATATATCTCAGTCAATCTCATTGTCAAAGGTCTTTCTCATTTTAAAATGTACTTTATAAGAAAGGATGCTGCTTTGTCTTTTTTCTCTGTGTGTGACTTGCAGGTAACATAAGAAATATTTAAGTATTCAAAGGGGAGTTAACCGCTGTTGGGAATAGTTTTGAAACAGATCCAGAATAGTTTAATATTTAACATGGAGGTCTGGCTGATGTTTAAAACACATGATTATGCTCTTTGCATTTCAATTAAAAGCATGTGTTCCTACCTTATTATAAAAACTTCAAACGTCTGGAGCCTGTTGCATGTAAATGCAGGCCTGCTGCATCATCTGGTAAATTAGATTTGTCAGATCAGAGTTATTTTTATAACTCATCACAGATTCTAAGGAGGTGTATTTTATTTGTAATTGGCTGAAATTGTAGCCCCTTGATACCAGCAGGATTGGCAGTTCTGTGAAATTCAGGGTATATATCCATGAGGCTCTACATGAAGCACATGATATAGATAACCAGGCAAAGTTCTCAGGTCAATGCAGTGTTCTGTTTCTGGGAAATAAAAATTATGGACACAGTGTCTTCCCTACTGAGATGAAAGTACAGGAGCAGAAATGAATTCTTAGCCTACTATTAAAGTATTTAATGTCACTATTAAATTAGAAATAAAGTGGAGGAGGAATAGAAAAGTATCTGAACAAACATGAAAGGGTCACCAAGGGCACAAGAAGAAAATTCTGACTACAGTTACAGCACTTGAAATGATGTAGACCAAGGACAGGTATTGCTGTGGTTATTCATTAACAGTAAATCTCTCTAGCTAAAGTGGTATTTGCATCATACATAATAGGTCAGATTTGAGATCCTCTTAGTTGCAGAAAGAATTGCGAACAAAGGACACATTGGTTCTCTAGGTCTTTTGGATAAATGGCTTTGCACCTTCCTTTCATTCATGCCTCTGGCCATAAAATGTCTCTGAGGAAACTGATTTCAAATGGGAAAAAAAAAAAAATCTCTTTTTTTGTCCTTACATTTAAAATAACTTGTGTAACAAATTGGCCTGGGACAAATAAAAAGAACTAGAAGAGAGCAGGTGTAGGTATATTGTGTATGTATCTACTTACCTTTTGGTTATTTTTCTAAGTTGGTAGATATGTAAATGTTTTAATTAACAAAATAAAAAAACAAAACAAAACAAAACAAAAGCTCCATTTTTTTTTTTCCCTAATAACTGAAAGAGATTTTATTCCCTTTTACTTGCAATGCACTTTATTCCTGTCATGGGTTCAGCAGCAGCAGTCATTTTTCTTTAAGCAGTAGCTGGTGGAGTATTGT
>JASSUY010022375.1:0-18913 GCA_032466535.1 Forpus xanthops
CTGGAGAAGAGAAGGCTGCGTGGAGACCTCATAGCAGCCTTCCAGTATCTGAAGGGGGCCTATAGAGATGCTGGGGATGGACTCTTCATGAGGGACTGTAGTGACAGGACAAGGGGCAATGGGTTCAAACTTAAACAGGGGAAGTTTAGATTGGATGTGAGGAAGAAAGTCTTTACCATGAGGGTGGTGAGGCACTGGAGTGGGCTCTCCACGGAAGTTGTGAATACTCTATTGCTTGCGGTGTTCAAGGCCGGTTTGGAGAGAGCCATGGGCGGCATGGTGTAGTGGGAGGTGTCCCCACCCATGGCAGGGGTTTGGAACTAGATGATCTTAAGGTCCTTTCCAACTCTATTCTATGATTCTATGATATACTAAATTGAACATAGCTCTTTATTCTTAAATCAAGTTGCAAGCTCTACTTCTGAAGAATAGAGGTAGTTTAAAAACCAGCCACATTTCATATTTTAGAAGTTGTTGTAGTTTTATGTGGCCTGCTCTTTACTGCTACAATAACCCGTGTGTTTGTGTGTTTTCTAAGCAGACAAAACTTAGAGTAGTAAACACACAGTTGTAGTGGTGAAAAGCTAGAAAAACTCTGAAAAATACCACACGAAGCAGTCAGTATATTTTATCTTTTCTAAGAGAAAGGCAGTTAGCAATGACAGTGAGAAGTATTATCCCAAGGGAATTCAGTAGGCTTTCAACTGTACTGTCAGACTGTCACATTTTTGTCTTTATCGGCCAAATCTTTTAATCTTATTCAGCTGAGCTGTTTAAGATGCAGATCAAGACAATTATATCACTATGATATGGACGTTGAGTGCATGTGTAGGTCAGATGAAAAAGTCTTAACTATAATTTGTAAACATATTTGACATTTGAAGATCAGTAAAGATTCAGCCTTTCATAGTATCATTGAACTAACAACCAGTTGTCAGTTGGCACTGCTCTAGGAATGTTTTTATTAAAAGTTGGACAAAGGGAAGGAAATGTTTCAACTACCAGAATATAGTACTTTCCTTCTTGTTTCTGTTCACGGAAGATTCTTTTCCATAAGACACTGGTTAATTTAATAACATAATGGGGAAATAAAGTGATTTCAAACCACTAAAAAGAAAAATAGCCCAAAGCAAGAATCTCCTATGGAAGAGTGACTAGATCAATTCAGGCATTCAGCTCTACATATACCAATTAAAATCTGTGATTAGCCTTCCACCACAGAAGGAACTGTTTTTCCATTGTCCCACTTTGCATCTGACTTCATTATATTTCCATAAATTACATTAAATGTCTGATAAATTCTGAATATCATGATAAAGACACATACTTCGGAACTGGCCTTGTGCTGGTTTACTCTCCTTGTCTTCATTGAATGCAATGATCTGAAGAGCATAGGTTTGATCTGGAATAAGACCTTGAATAATTGCTTTGGTTGCAGTGTTTTGAAGAATTAATTGATTGGTTTTTCCACCTGTAAGAGAAATGACAAAAAAAAAAAACCACAAATGCATAATTTTGTTTGCTTTTCTTATAGTATGGTAAAGGTAATAACTTAAGACTACCTCAAGCTCTACAGTTACCTAAGTGTTCCTACTTTCGGAAGTATCCATACAGCACAGCCAGATGGTATCACATAAAAACAAGAACTCAGGCAGCCCAACCAAAGACACAGACTAATTTTTCTCAATAGAAACACTCTGAGATCAATCAATCAGCATTTGTATCTGGGCCTCATGTAATAGTAATTGGCATGTAGTATAATATTATTAACACAATATTATCTAATATATGCAATACAATAATAATGACATGTAATAGCCACAGTGCCCAGCAAAACCATTAATTAAGAAAAAAAGAAACATTTCACAAAAAGCTGTCAAAGTCGCTAACATCATGCCCACAGTCTTTCACACTGCTTTGTGAATGGCTGACAGCTCTGAACCCATCCTACCCACATCATCTCTGAATACCCTCTGCCCATTTCATTTGGATGAGGAAATTCTTTTGTATAAATGCAACTATTAAAGATTTCTATGTATATATATGCATATATAGAGACTGTACACAAATATGCATTTTAGCTGTATGCTAAAAGTGTATCTATATTTAAATATGTACAGAAGTAGTACCTCTATATAAGTAGCCTTATACAGCCATTTTGCTGCCTAGCTTTACATTTTGAGTTTTCATTTTAAAAGGCTTTTAAGCAGTTTTGGGCTTGTTTGGGTGTTTTCATTTTTTCCTAAAATCTTTTTCTTTTCCTTTCTCTGGGGAGCTTACTATGGAACAAGGCTCAGGAAGATCCAACTCAAAGCTTTGGCTGAAATAATGTTCCTATTTCAGCTCTCCCTTGTATAGATTTCCTTACACCACACTGAAGGAAAGGTAATAACATGATCAGCGACAATTCCCAAGGGCTACATATGAAATGAAGAGCCACCCACTTCTACTACCTTAAGCATTCGATTCCCACATTCTATGCCTATGATTTACCCCTGGTAAAACTGATTTCTCTCTTCTGTTGACAAGCCAATATTCCATTATCCACAGCTTGCTCACACTTCCTTAGTCCCACAAAATGACATTAGCCTATGAAAAGCTGTTCAGCCTTAGGAATACAGTCCCTTCACCTTAAAGAAGAACAAACAGACTCTTGTTTTACCTGAACTTGGAGTGACAAGAAGCTTATATCCAGTGAATTGCCCTTTGGGGGCTTTCCAAGAGATCTGTACACTGTCAGGACTGACTACATTATATCTTAGTCTTGTTGGTGGGGACACTGCAAGTGCGGAAAGAAAACAACATTTTAAATACAAATAAAAAGCAACTGCCAATTTTAAACAAAGATAAACACATATAGGAAGACAACACAAAATTTTAATGATAAAGGATGCAAGTTATTAAAAATGTCACGTACATCAGTTTATTAGTTTGTAAAATGACATCCCCAGGTGCACTAATTCCCTTAGACACATCTTTTATTTATCTCTTTATAAGAGCAAACTAAGAACCTAACAACAGGGACAGAAAGACAAACAGTGTTAGATGTTAAGGGTCTAGTTTAGCAGGCAAAGCTGGTAATAAAAATGCTCTTTGTTAATATATGGGAAATAAAATTGCTCTCTTTGCTTACACTGCATTGCCCAGCGTCCTTTACCTTAAATTACTGTGGGCCCTTCCCCACATTCAAATGTCAGTCAGGGCCAAATTTTCGAAGCCTTGTGAGGACACAATAGCCAAGAGGAAATAAAGGCATGCACAAGGCAGAGGGAACATCAACTGTTCAGTTTGCAAACCTGGCCTAAGCAGCACAGACTTGCTCAGCTGCAGGAACTGTGTTGGTCTCATCAAGACTAGCAGGCATGCACAGGCAAGTCAAGATTTAGCCAAAGGCAATCTGGGTGATAAGCACTTTCTATCTATATTGTGCCTAAGTTTCAAGTAAAAGCAGCAGGTGAAATGGATAAAAGCATGAAATGAATGAGAAAGAGGCGGCATTTCAGTGAAGCAATACATAGAAGAAACAAGCGGAAAATCTACCCTATGTTGTTACTGCAATAGCAGCAACTTTGTGTCTATGCCCATAAACTAGTTTCTCACAACTTTGCATTCCTCTGCTCGGACAATCTCCACTGGTGCTGGGCAAAACCCTACATAACATTTTAGCTGCTCTTCAGGAAGCCACATGCCTCCACAGCAACCAACTGGAGCAGAGCTTGTAGTTGTGCAGCCTGTGGTATCCAAACCTTTCAGCAAGGGGAACACATTTGAATGGTGTTTGGCTCATAGAGAACTAGCTCATCTAGAGGGAAAGGCAGCCAAGGAAACTGCCCAGAGGCTGAGCAACAGAAAGGGCTAGAAAAGATTAACAAACTCCCCCATCAATCTTACCTGCCACCTCCACAGCTCTCTGAATTTCTCCATTTTCCAAACCCTTGGTACCTCTACCACTACCACCCTTAAGGCTTCTGTAAGTCTTAGAAATAAGGGAAATTATCTGAAGGGGGGAAGTGGCAATTTCTTTTCCCCAAAGCTCAACAGTGCTCCTCAGTGACCAGGCTCTTGCCCACGGTTTGTTGGTCCTCTGGATATAATAAGCCAACAGTTCTCATCATATTTCTGAGTTTCAAGGATTACAGCATATGGAGCATCTGAGTCAACAGGCAGAATGTGCCAGCCAACAGTTTCTAAGCTCTCTGTTTGACCCTGCTACAGCCAACGCAGCTCTGGCACTAGCACCAGCCAAAGACCTGTCCTGAACTGATTCCTTTTTCCTACATGCTTCTTTTTCCAGCAGCTTGAGGGAAGAAAGAAGGGAAGAAACAGGCTGTAGTTTTTTGAGACTTGGGGTGGTGGTTTTTTCATGCCATCTACCATGAAAAATATTTACGGTCTTAGAAGAAAAAATCTGGGGGTATAATGCAAGAGATGCATCCCCTTGCACCCAGCCTCTTAACCCATAAGGGACAGTTTTGCACATCAGGTTCTGCAGTTTTCTGCCTTGATGGACTTAACATCACAAAACAGGAGAAAAAAAGTACATGAGCACCAAGAACAGCTTAGTAACACCTCCACCACATTCTCAAAGGCTTCAGAGAACAAGCTCAAGAGGAGGCAAGGGGATAGAAATAACAGGTAGCACACCAGTTCCACACACTCAAAAGTGTTCTAATTCACAGCCGTCGGCTTACACCCAATCAGTGAGGAAACCCAGTTTCTGGGCACAATCTTGTCAGACCTCATCTTCAGGCTGCTTGCCACTTCACTGAAGTTTAGAGAAAGAGAGGCTGTAAGCAAGAGTGTGTACAGAAATCCCTGCAGATACCAATTAAGTTCTTTGAAAATCTGGCCCTCTTATTGCAAAATGTTTTGCTGGGCAGGTTTCTGCAGGAACATTCAGCATGCTATAATTGTAATAAAATGACAGACACTATGGCAAAACGTTTTGAAAGCCAAGTAGGCTGTAGTTATGGATTACAGCTTTTAATTCATTCTCAAGATTCATTCTGTCTTTGCGTTATGCATAAATCACAATGAATTGGGGCCAAATGAATGAAGTCTGGCAAATCATATCTAGGAGTTTGCAAAACAGCAATTCCTGTGATTATTTATTTTGTCTAAGGAATAGCAAATACATTTTTGAACAATGACAGTATGCAAGTGTAAAAATGCTGCATGTTTTATTAGGATAAAGTGGTAAATTTGTATGGGGATTAAGAGGCAGAGCAGAGAGCAACAAAGCAACACCAAGGACTGGCAAATAAAATCATGTCAGAATTTCAGAGTTCATTTTCTCTGCCATCTTCTTCCTTCCCCTGTCATTCCATTCCACTCTACTTTCAACTTAACAGTTTATGAAAGCACCCTGTAACAAAGAAGCATAATTCTGGCTTAATTGCCATTAGCCATCACCAAACCAGGTACATTTTGGGAACTCCTGAAACCAATCACAGATCTTACAAGCAAAGAAGGACACAATCACCAAAAGTTCTTCTGCTTACTACAGACTTACAACATGAAAGACTAAAAAAGTTGTGCCAGGATAGTCTTTACATAACTAGTCAATTTTCACTGGGTACTTTTTGTGTATCAAAGGTGGCAGGGCAAGGGAACAGAAATCCCCGCACAGCAATTAACCATAAGGAGGAAAATAATTATTCACCAGCCAGATACTCAACTGTGTTTTAGTTGTGCAAAGACTAACATTCTGGCACAGAAAAGTACATATAGCTAAGGAAGTTAAAAATCTAACACTCAAACAGACAACAAAATACTGATGGGAATTACTACACATTCACCAACCTGAAGAGGATATCTTTATTTCTTTGGACCTTTATTGTCTGTGGAACAAAATCTCACTTCTTGCAGAAAGGGAAAAAAATTAATCCAAGCTGAGTCAGTTAACTGATAAAAATCAGTAGCTAGAGCTTGTTAAGTGGTTTCACAGGAACGCAAAAGAGAATGGCTGTCAGCAACATTAGAGCAGTCACCCAAAAGAAAACTTCAGACAAGTTCAAGGCTTTGGTTTATGCCACCAGATAAATTAGTACTCCAAATATATGAGTCTTGTGGACATATACAGAAAGAGCGGTTTGAACTACTCAGAATCTTAATGGAAAGGAAAAAATACCATAAATTGCATATGTGCAGTTCTCCAAGACATCCAGTAGTCTAATATTGGATATTAACTAAATCACGTGGCTTCCAGTTTATTTTTGTCATAAGAATTGAGCAAGTCAATATGTGCTGCAATTACATTAATAACACATGGAAATTAGTGCTACAGAAAGAAAAGTTTTCATCTTTAAATAGGGAACAAAAATTCATCAATCAAGTTACTCTATGAAAAAATGGAAAATTCTAGGTTTTTTCTTGCCCAGCACTATTTTTGTGTATTATATAAGAATGTAAGTAGACAAAAGCTGTTGCTTAAGTCACCTTATGAATGAGAAAGAAAGAGCAGTGATGAAAGCATAATTGCTGTTGAGTAAAAACTGAATGGCACTATGAAGGTATTCAGGTAATAAATGAGATGAAACCATGCAGCTCAACGCAGATAATTCCTCAGCTGAAGTATTAAGTTGTAGCTTCAGGCATGTTGACTTCAGTCTCCCAAACACATTCTCCTTTCCAAGAAGTCCCATTACACACCTTTACCTGAGCATCTTTGCCAAAGGAAGGAAACAAGCTGGAACGAATACCAGCTCTTCCTACACCTTGGCAGGGTGCACAATTTTTTAAAGCAGACAACTATACTGTTAGTATTGTATTAAAGTGTGAATAGTTAGCCTGCTGGATGAAGAGTTTACTGCAAGGGGTGGCAACCTTGAGGAAACAATGGATTTGAAAAACATCTTATTACTTTAAGTGTAGCAAGAGATATTTTTCTTCTGCGAACATGGAATAGAGACTTATCACCTCATTCAACAGCATACAGTCATTTTGGGCCAAGGCAATAGTTCACGTAGCTTAGTATCACTGCTGACAGCATTCAGCAGCTGATGCTTGCTGAAAGAGTGTAAGAACAAGGGAAGTATTGTTCTTTATTCATGAAGTACACCAACTCTAGCATTGCCAGTGTGACTATGGAAAAAACTCTCTTTGACCTTAATTTCACTATATTAATAGCTGAGAGCTTTCACCCTTACATATGGCTGATTAAATCAAAGTTAGATAAATAAAAGTCAGTGGAAGACTATGGTTTTCCAAGCCCAAGGAGTTTTGAAAAACTTTCTGGAGATGGATCTCAGTCTGCAGTAGTTTTCTGCAAATCTTAACCATACGTATTAGGACTGAAAAACGCAGCGAGGGGACTAACCATATGCTTTGCTTTATTGGCTCATTAAGTCACAAACGTTCTGAACCTCATTTCTGACCAGAACTGATGTGTTGAACATCAGGAACACGTATTTCTTCATTCATCTCACATCTCCCACATTAAATGCTACTGCTTACACATGTTCCTAAGTTCTGTGAGAGGCCTATAAAACTCTCCCAAATTCCCGAACATCCAAGATGGTATGTATGCTTCCACAGCACGTGAGTGCCACGCAGGCTGGACAGCGCTGCTACTTGCATTTGCCAGAACTTGGAAAGCCTCAGGTCGCAACTAGTCTTTGAATGTACTCATGAATAATGTATTATACAAGATGCTTTAGAAGAGCCCCAGGATCAAATCCTGGTCCCAGTTATGCCTATGCACTCTCATATCAAAGGGATTACATAAAGTTGAGAGAAACATCTTTATTTAGAAATCATAAAATATCATTGGCATTCTTCCTCCCTCCTTCCCAAAGCAATAGGATATATTTTCTCTAAAAGTCAAGCCACCGTCAGTATGATCCAACAAGTATTTAAGCCTAACAATCTCATCAGTATCTTTTAATACCCACAAAGGAGATTTAAAAAAAGAAAGCTGAAGAAGTTGTCTGTGACATTTAATAGTCCTGTGCAATACTGAATGATGTGTTACAACAGCTACTGTTCCAGCAAAGAAAATACATATATATTGCATATAAATTCAGTATCATAGATGGTCCTTTAGACTTGATTATGTAGAGAACAGTCACAGTAATTTCTGAGCAGTGTTTCATGTAAATAAGAGTTATATATACATATATATTGAGACACCAGAACCTGCAAAAAGATTTATGCTATTTGAGACACTAGGTTCAAAGAGCACACATGAGCAAATAATTCTACTCCTTCCACACCCCAAGATCAGCACCAAAACTCCTGCTTCACTTCAGTATTAAATGTGAATCCACATCCTCCTAAGAACACTTGTGTTTGGAATAAGTTCATTTCTGCACATCAGAATTAAAAGCTTCTTTTTTGTGACTTACCTTGGCCCTGAGCATCACTGATGAAGAAAGCTGTAACAGCTAAAAAAGCCAAAAGGAAGCAGCTCTGTGTCTCATACCGACAAAGCATCTTCCTCTCCTGAGTACACACAGTATCAGCAGGTCTGAAAACACATTGAATAAAAGACTTAATAAACTTGCAAAGATGAGTCATCCATGTTCATGAAAATTGTGGGCAAAATCTGGATTCCATTAAAAAATTATCAGGAATTTGCTACAGAATCAACGGAACCAAGGTTTCATCCTGACAGCAGATTTGTAACCTAAGCATATTTTACCTGAAAGAATCCCATTTGGGCTACTTAATAGTTGTGAAAATTCAACCCATGCAAAGAGAAAATTGATATTCTTTGCTAAGCAAACATGAGTACTGGAAGTATAGTACTGGAGTAGAGTATGCTACGCATAACAAGATTAAATGGGAATCCCTATACCATCCAGTGTTGCAAGTACCTTCTCAAGATACTTGTGGAAAACAACTCTAAAGCTCACAGTAGCAAAGTAGGACTAAACCAGTCATCTAATTTACATTCAGAAAGCATCCAGAATGGGATGTTAAATATTTCAGAATTCTGTGATTAAAAATAAATAAATAAATAAATAAGTAAACTCAGATGAAAGCTACCCTGCAAGCCTATCATAGAACAACACAATAACAAATAGGTACACTCAAAACCCAGTGAAATAATCATTGATCAGTTTGAGCAATTTTTCATATAAGTTGTCAAAAAAGGTAAAACTTTGTTCTGAGGAACGATGCGTCCTCTCTTCACTGCTCTCTCCTGCATACTGGTTTTCCTTTTTCAGCCTTTTTCAACTTATTCCATGCTCTCTGTTATACTACCTGGCTCTTACAGCTGCTCACATAGCTCAGAAGGCATGCAGGGCATCAACTGAGTAAGCATGAATTCTATTTGTAGGCAATACCAAGGTAAAAATATTTACTCTAAATTAATCAGTCAGGAGCACCAACACTTCAGAGTGGAGCACTATGCGAACAGCTAGGGTAGTCCTAGGTGAAAGAGCTGTATTACAGGAAGCAATTCTGGTGCCAAAGAACAAGTTCCAGAAGGGGTAACTTGTCTGTCCACAGAAGCTAGATTAAGAACAGTACGCATTTTATTATCTGAACTTGGCCCTTAACACTTTCCAGTTATTTAACATTTATAGAAGCACCTCTCAAGATATGTTAATGTGTTCATAACACTGCACTTATAAACATTTATCTATCTCTGAACTTTATTACTGCACTGGTTTTAGCTGATTTTCTGGATCAGGAAGAAGAATTTTTGCTGCCCTCTCCTGTTAATATTTCACAGAATTAAATTCAGATAATAGTAGATTTCTTTCTGTTAACAAGAGCTCAGCATTTGAAAGTTTACTTCAGTAAATTTTGGGTTATGTATTTCTGTGTTGCAGGTCCCTCCCATTTACCTTCTATGTTGTTTTCTCTACTACTACCATCACTGGATTTGCCTTCCATGTTCTTATTGTCTTCTGAGGAAGGCACAAAGTTAGTGTTTCAACCACTGTCTAATATAAAATGCAGACTGAAGTGCCTCAACCATTATTAAACACAAAAGAGGAGAAGACCTACATCTCTTCTTTTTAAGTATTTACAAATTGTGATAGCTATTCCCAGGATTTGGTAGGTGTGCTGTTGCAAATCCCAGTCATGAATGCTTGATGTACCACCTAGGAATACATAGGAGGCTTAATCATTGTGAATACCATCCCCATGGGAGACTAGTTAATTTTTAACCAAATTACCAATGAATTTCACACTACATAAATATATTTTTGAATCCATCTCTTACAATATATATTTCTGAAGTCAAAGGCAAATAACTAGATCCAGTAACAAAGGTGCGCATCAGAAACTTAGGTGTTGCTATGCTCAGTTCTTAGGACACAATAGTCCACATGTGGAAACCCCAGCAAAGTTCCCAGGCTTCCTACATGTATTGGGTTTGCATGGCATAAACCCAGTACTGCTACATGAACACCCAAGGACTGGATCCAGATGAGCCAGTACAATCAGCAGCCAGATGGCTAGTGATAGGCAATAGGAAAACCCATGAGAGTTAAGTCTCAAACCATCTGAAATCCACCCCTTTTGTATCTCACATTGGGCAGCAATGTTTCTCCCTCCACATAGAAATACAACCTAGAGCAAGCAAATGCCTCTTTAAAGAACATCAGACAATCGATTCTTCAACGTGGTCACTTTCCAAGTAATAACCAAGATATAGAATGTTCACTCACAGTGGTGGCTAAACACCTGCTTTAAAATTAGCCTTGTTTTTAAAAATAAAACCTCCTGCTTCGAAAAAAGCCCTAGTCCCATGTAAGAGCTATGAAATCTGTAAGACATGTAATCCTGTGTAGAAACACTTCCTACTTCTGGTATTAGAGAAAAACCATTGCACACAGAAGCAAGATTTATTGGGATACACACAACTGGGACACACACAACTGGGATAAAGCAGGCACAGGGTCACCTCTGCAATGACCCATGCCTCAGGGCTCACTGACCTAGGCAAGGCAGCCACCTTGCTGCTGACATCATCTGGAATGAAAAGAAACACCATATCCTCCAGCTTTTGGTGCATTTCAGCTTTTATTGGTAAAACAGTTGTCTCCCAGAACAGCCCTGGCAGCACAGCCCAAACGTCCAAAGCCAAAAGCACTGTCCATGAGGGGAGCCCCGCTCCCTGGGCGCTTCTCGCGGGTGGGCTCCAGGACGCCTGCACTGCAACAGAGCACCTTCTGAGGCCCCGGGGCCTCCCTGCCCGGGAGACACGCGGTACCCCTCTCCGTGCTCCGCACCGCCCAGCGCGGCGGCGGGACCTCGGCGGAGCCCGGGAGCGCGGCCCGAGGCTCCAGAAAGGCAGAGCCAGACCTGTCCTGCACCGCTGCCCCACCACGGGAAGGGGGAGAAGGCGATGGAGGGGGGAGAGGCGGGGACGCGGTCCCGGGGGGTGCGTTCCATTCGCCCCTTCCACAGCCCCGCAGCGCGGCTCCAGCCTGGCCCGGGGAACCGCAGCCTACAAGAGCGGTGCCTCTCCTCACCCCGGACCCCCACTGCTCTTCGAGGCGCTCCCAACAGCGCCCCCAATCCCCCCTTGAAAGAGAGTGGTTCCCCCCCCCCAGTTAGGAAAGGGACAGCGGGGAAGTCACTGCCTCCGCCGAGGGGAGGCGACCGACGAGCCCCGTGGGACCGTAGCAGTGGGCGAGTCTCGCCTGCCCGGGTACTCCCCGATAAACCCGCGCTCAAGAAGCGTGCGGGGCCGGAACTCAGCCACCTGCCGTGACATGGCGTGGACAGAGGGTGCGGGAGCGGGAGCAGCACCCACACCTCCAGTCCTGGGTGGGACTGGTTACCTTTTAATTGTTATTGTTAAAGGGAAAGCTTTGCAGGCGTTTGTAAAGGGCTCCGCTGCCCGCCCCATGTACACTTTGTCCCCCCTCCATCCATCCTCCCTTACCCCGCTTTCCCTCAGGGGCTCCTCTCCGCCTGCCGCTGGGCTGCCGGCAGGTGGGAAGGTAGCACTCCTTGTCCCTACCCCGCTGGTGCCGCCGATCCGCCTCCAGCCCCGGGGAGGCGAAGTGGAGCTCTCACCCACCTGCGCGGGCTCCGCGGAGCTTTCACGCGGGGCTGCGGTGCGGAGCCGGCTGCGGGAGAGCTGCTTCCCTCCCCTCCGGCAGCGCTTCCCCTCGCTGCGCCGCATCCGATGAGGAGAAAGAGGAGCAAAAGGAGGCGGGCAGTTATAGAGCAGAAGGTGGAAAGAAGGGGGGAAGAACAAGCAGAGTGAGCGGCGCCTGCGATCCAACCCTCCGCCCCCGAGCCCGACCTCAGCGGGATAGGGGGGTACCGTGCGGGTGCTGTGCTCTTCTGTGTCCCCTTGCCTTGGGTTTTGCTACCTTTTAACTCATTTTCCTCTCCCTGGAGTTCCAGGTTCACTTTGTTTTAAATGATTTAGAAGGTGCCTACTCCACCCCGCGGGTTGGAATGCAAGTATCCCCCAGTGCCAGGTAGTGCGATGTGTGGATTAATGATTCATGGGAGAAATATTTATATTAAAGTGTTCCAGCACTTCTCTGGCTTGGTATAAACCTTGATTAAAAGCATTGTAGTACATACGCACATTTTTTTGCCATATGCATAGACACAGCAATGGGGATGTGGGACTGCAGAATCTATGTTCATGTAGAAATGAGTCACCCTGTGGTATACGTTACCGAATTTACAATTAATGCTACTATTCACAAAGTTCGTAAGTCCTGAGAATTTAAGAGGTGAATAAAAATATTCATTGTAATGTTCCTGGTTATCTGTATAAAGTTACAAGTGAAATCACTGAATGGCTGCAGTTGAGAAAAAACAAGCAGAGGTGAAACAGACGTGCATCCTTTTCTTCATGCATACTGGAGCCCCTTCTATTGAGGGGGAAGGCAGTATGGTTGAGGGAGGTGGCTGCCACTAACTCGGTAGCGCAGGACCTTCTACTGCTGAGCAGGACTCCCAGGTCCTACTGCAGTCCAAATTCACAGCACACGTTTGAAGAAATTGCAGAAGTGTTCGAACTTTAAAGAAAAATCCGTTTCTTTTCCTATGGCGAAGATTCCTAGATCTAAAAAGCACCTCCCAGACCTAGGAATGTGGGAAACCCTGTCGTTCTATTGCCAGCTGTGTGCAAACACCAAGGCTTGTATCAGTCAAAAAGAGAGTAGCTTGCAAGGTAACAATTCAATAAGCTGAAGCAGCAAGATGCTCAGCTCATTGATGCTTAATGTGACACATTTGGTACCTTTTCAGCCCCTAATTTATGTATTTAGCTAAACAATAATACCCAGAAGACGAGGAAGCAGCTGATAGGCCTATTTGCAATGCCTTTGAGGACTCGATAAATATAGAGAAATCAATCATCATAATCCATGCCTGCTTGCAGGCTCACGCATTTCAGAGCAAGACAAGCCGCAGCCTGCTCGAGAGAGAGAGAGAGTCCGTCGCCCTCTCTCTAGCTTTTTCTCATTTTTTTTTTTTGGGTTTTGTTTTCCGGGTTTATAATGTGGTTTGCAAAGTCCATGAGCACCATCCTGTGGCTGCATAGAGTACTGGGGCTCAGGGTGAAAAGTCCTGAGGATCCACCTTTAAAATAGATTCTGGAAGTCTCTGCAGCCTTCAAATAGCATTATACTTTAATTTTTCACCACGTTTTTGCATCAGAAATGAATATTTTAAGGTTATGCAAAGTGTGTGTCATTAAGGGTAACTGGGCTGATTTTATTAATATTTTTTTCCTGAGTTGCAATGCTATTTTTCCACTGTTTGGCCACTTTTTAGAGTGAGCCATGCTTATTACCATTGAGCTTTCCTCATCTTTCTCTGAAAAGCACCACAGATTTCCTTGCGTAATTACAAGCGCTCATGTTGTTCAAGCCAAAATTTACAAGGTAAAGCTTCCTTAAAAGAGTTTGTGTAACTGTCCATCTGGAAAAAGAGTAGCATCAATATATGCATAATTTTAACGTATAAATGGTTTCCTGATGTCTTCTTCTTGTGTTCCATCCAAAGAAAAACTGGTATTTGGAGGAGAAATTTACTGAATGTGAATTGGCTCCATGAATTTGCCTCCAATTGGCCAAGCCTCAAAAGAGCAACGGTGATTTACAGCCACCACATTCTAGAAGTATTCACACCAACAAGATCACAGAATCACAGAATGGTTTGGGTCGGAAAGGACCTTCAAGATTACCCAGTTCCAACCCCCTGCCACAGGCAAAGACATCTTCCACTATACCAGGTTGCTCCAAGACACATCCAAACTGACTTTGAACACTGCCAGGGATGGGGCATTCACAGATGCTCTTGCAAACCTGTTCCAGTATCTCACCATCCTCACAGTGAAGAAATTCTTCTTAATATCTGATCTAAATCTCCCTTATTTATGCTTAAAGCCATTAGCCCTTGTCCTATCCCTACATGCCCTTCTGAAAAGTCCCTCTCCAGATTTCTTGTAGGCCCCTTTTAGGTACTGGAAAGCTGCTCTTAGGGCCTGCCTAGAGCCTTCTCTTCTCCAGGCTGAGCAAGAATATGAACAAGATATGAGTCATACTTTGCTTAGCTAGTATAGATTCCATGAAATTTCTATAAATATGATTACTTGGAATGATACTGAAGATACAGCTGGAAATAATTCCACTAATCCAAAGGAAGAACAGAATTAGAGCAGGCTGGCAAGCTTGAAGTGAACTGGGCTGAATATCTAATGGCACGATTGAGCAAAGTAATGGATCACCAACAGCAATATTTGTGGGACCTGAACAGAAACCAAAATAAGGGATGTTTTTGGTGGCTTTGGGGAAGAATTACACTGTAATTATCAATCCTAATATTTTTCAAATATCGTCTGTTTCTTAGGATATGCTTAGGTTATTTCTCTGACTCTTTTGATATACTAATGAACACAGTGTTAGCTGCTATGCCATTTTTCACAAGGCTTGGGAAAAGACAATGTCATTTGGGGATACTTTAAATGTAAAATAATAAAAAACTACCAAGGTGCTGTATTGTTTTATTACAATGATGTTTTTAAAGGGGACTAGCGGTTTTATGTCCCAAATTAATATATTTTACAAAAGACGTACACTTTTTAATGCCCTCACTTCCCCAGCATCCAAGAACTCCAGTCACAATCAAAGGTTTTGACTATGGGACATCAATTTTCATGACTCAATCTAGTCCCCATGCCTAACATCTTTGCCAAGATCAGTCTGTCAACACTTGCCATAATGAAGTGATTTATAAAGTCATGTGCTGAGGGATCAGAGAAGGACTCAAGACTGTATTCTTCCAAATTAAAATTAGAGAAAAAATATTTTAATTAAAAATGTAATTGTGATACACCATTTCAATATACTACCTACGCTTACACTTTACTCCTTCTTGTCTTCATTAGTAAAAGCACTTTCACTGTTATTTTGCAATACAAATATGCAGTGAAATATTTTTTCCAGTGACTTTGTGATACCATTTCTCTAATACCACCCCACAAATGTGGCTTTTTACAGCTTTGTTTTTAGGCAGGGACTGTCAGAGTAGTCCACCTTTGCTTTGTAATCGGTTGGCATGTCTGATGAGTCATTTTCATTTCCTTCATACTCTTCAGAAGATCTCAGTGCTGTCAGCACTTTAGTGAGCTGCTAGGTTTATCCATCTGAAGTTTATTACTCATAATGAGGTAAGTGAAAAGGATACATAGGAAGCCAGATTTATGCTATGGCCATTGAAGTGTAACTGTTCATGTTTAGGGTTGGTCATGCTCCTCCAAACATGCAGGCAAGAGAGCAAACTGGGAAAGGGAACATAAGGAGATGAAAAAATACAAGTATTTCTTGGCTGTGTATTTTTCTGTTCATGTCTCAGTGTGAGAGTTCTAGAATATAATGGGAAGAATGACGACTTTAGTGTTTCATAAAATTAGTTTTTCATTCTGTAGTCAAATTAGATCTCTTCAGATTTGTATGACGTGATTAATCTATCCTGTGTTTACACTTTAGCATCTAAGCTGGCTGCTGAGCCCTTTTCTGGCTCATGCTGAGGAACAGATGTCTCTGTATGAGCCTGGAGACATAGCCAGGACCTATGCTCCCACTTCTTAGCCTCTGACAAGTGTAGGTTATCCAGATCCGTTTAGGGAGGGAGTTCAGCCACACATTATATAGCCTGTGAGCAGCAGGGAGGCTGAGTGCAGCCTGCAGAGAAACTGAAACCACAGCCATGACTTCCTGCTCCCGCAACCTCACAGCTGCAGTGAAAGGGCAATCAACCAGAGAAGTGATGTTATCTTCTCCGATGTGCACATACGCTCACACCATAGGAGCCCAGCTTAATTCACTGGATGGGGAGGGAGAATGAGCACACATAGCTGCAAGGAGAAGGAAGAGTTTCCTGGTCTGCTGCTGGGCAATGTTCTGGACCCATGAGCATTACACAGGATCACAGAATCATTGGAAGGCAGAACATTAAATGCCAACCCCACCTTGTTCAAGGAGACTCAGTTACAGCAGGTTGGCCAGGGCCATGTCAAGTCAAGTTATGAGCATCTCCAAGAATGAAGGCTCCACAATCTCTCTGAGCAACCTAATCCAATGTTTGATCACCTTCACAATGGAAAAAATATATAAAAAGAAGGTGTTTTCTTATGTTCAGATGGAATTCTTTAATTCTGTTGCTTGGTACAATGGGAAGAGTCTGGCTTTGTCTTCATTCCCTCCTATCTGATATTTATCTATATGGCTAAGATCTCCCTGAGCCTTCTCTTCTCTAGGCTGAACAGTCTCAGCTCTCTCAGCCTCTCCTCTTTATGAAAGGTGCTCCAAGCCCTTAATCCTCTTCATTACACTCTACTGGACTCAATCCAGTAAGTCACTCTCTCTCTTGCACTGGGGAGCCCAGTACTTGACCCAGCATCCAGATGCAGCCTTACCAAGGCTGGTCAGAGGGAAGAATCACTTAGAGTCATAGAATCATAGAATAGTTAGGGTTGGAAAGGACCTTATGATCATCAGGTTCCAACCCCCCTGCCATGGACAGGGACACCACACATTAAACCATGTCACTCAAGGCTATGTCCAACCCAGCCTTGAACACTGCCAGGGACAGAGCAATCACAACTTCCCTGGGCAACCCATTCCAGTGCCTCACCACTCTTACAGTAAAGATTTTCTTCTTCATACCCAGTCTAAACTTCCCCTGTTTAAGTTTGAACCCATTACCCCTTGTCCTATCACTACAATCCCTAATGAAGAGTCCCTCCCCAGCATTTTTATAGCCCCCTTTCAGATACTGGAAGGCTGCTATGAAGTCTCCTGTTCTGCTGGCAGTGCTCTTCCCCACTCAGGCCAGGAGGCTCTTTGCCTTCTTTGCTGCCAGGGTACATTGCTGGCTGCTGGTCCATCACACCCCGAGCCTTTTCTGCAAAACTGCTTTCTAGTCAGTCAGTTAGCAGTGTGTGCTGGAGCTTGAGGTGATTCCTTCCTGAGAACAGGAACTTGCACTTCCCTTTGCTGAACTTCATGATGTTCCTGTTTCAGCATTTCTCCAGCCTGCTGAGGACACTGAATGGTAGCAGAATCCTCTTGTGTATCAGCTGCTTTTTCTATCCACAAACTTGTTCAAGGTTCACTTTCTACCTTTGACCAGTCCATTTATGAAGAGGTTAAACAGTACTGGTTCTAGTATCCACCCTGGGATACACCTCTAATGGCTGGTCTTCAGTTGGACTTCATGCTGCAGGTCACCACCCCTTGAGCCCAGCAGTTCAACCAGTTTTCAATTCACAACACTGTCCGCTTACCTTCATCAGCGTGTCCACGGGGAAGTTATGGGAGGAAGCATCATTAAACACTGAAGTCAAAATGCAATCACTGCTTCCATTTGCTCCCAGACTGCATGCTGAGACTTCATCAACTATGCTGAGAGAGCACTGTATTTGATGAGCAGGTCCTGGGAGGCTGCCAGCGCAGACCAAGGTGCCTGGAAAAGAGGAAAGACCAAACTTTAGAATGTTCGGATCTACCAACAGCTGGAAACACGTAGATGAACACAGCATTAGGCTGGCAAAAGTGAGCATAGATTTCTTTTCACTGGATTACACTGTGGTGCAGATGAAGTTGCATTCCATCAGTGGTACACTATAACACACTGAGGGAAGGGTTGCCCCCATTTGCTACTGAATAAGCAGAAGACCTACAAATTCTGTCTGTCTGTGCCAGAAGTAATTTTCTTTGGAATGAAAGCCAGGCTGAAATTAATATTTAAGCCCAGTAAGAGCTGAGAGCAATAGTGTGGTGGTCTCTGTAATATATGCCTTGAGTAATGAATACAAGAGATGCATGGGACAAGGAAGAATTCCTTTAAATAACACATATCTTAAGCTATTACCTAAAAGAAGCAGAGCTTCTTGTCTGTCTCCTACTGAGCTTCTTGTCTGAGCTCCTACCCTACATTTTTGAACTATGATTACATATCTCTGGTGTGCCTTAGTCTACTTAAGCTCTTTTCTAGCACACATGGCTGTGAAAGTACAAAGCTTGACATGAGGAAAAGGTTTGTTAAATGCTCTCCAATGATCTGTTTTCTATCTTGGTGATTAATGCAAAACTATTTTCAGCTTTTCTAATTTGCAGTTTTTAGAAAAGCATGTCTTCATTAGACTCTGAAAGATAATTACAGTTCTCTCAAAGAGCATTATTGCATGACAACACAAGGGGGGGAGGGGGTGTTTAGCTGCTGAATAAACACCCAAACAAAAGTCTCCCTTAAGATAGCACTTTATATTGCTCACATATTTTATTAATCTAAACATTTTCCTTTGTTCAGTTTTAAACAGCCTGACTCTCTGTCATGGTTTAAGGCCCTCACACACTTTTGCTCACTTGCTCCCCCCTCTTTCTTCCCCCAATCCTAGGGGGATGGGGAGGAGAATTGAAAGAATACAACTCCCACAGGTTGAGATAAGAACAGTTTAGTAACTAAGGTATAA
>JASSUY010022376.1:0-69821 GCA_032466535.1 Forpus xanthops
CCACAGAGCTTGGTGTCATCAGCAAACTTGCTGAGGGCACACTCAATCCCACTGTCCATGTCACTGACAAAGATGTTAAACAAGACCATTCCTACACCGATCCCTGAGGGACACCACTCGTTGCCGGTCTCCAGGTGGACATTGAGCCATTGAGCACAACTCTTTGCATGAGGCTATCCAGCCAGTTCTTTATCCACTGAGTGGTCCACCTATCAAATTAATGAATCTCCAAGTTAGAGACAAGGATGTCATGTGAGACAGTGTCAAACACTTTGCACAAGTCCAGGTAGATGACACCAACTGCTCTACCTCTGTCCATCAGTTCTGTAGCCCCATCATAGAAGGTCACCAGATTGATCAGGCAGGATTTCCCCCTAGTGAAGCCATGCTGGCTGTCACTAAGCTCCTTGTTGTTTTTCATGTGCCTCAGAATGCCTTCCAGGACAATTCGCTCCAAGATTTTGCCAGGCACAGAGGTGAGGCTGACTGGCCTGTAGTTCCCCGGCTCATCCATTTTCCTCTTCTTGAAAATGGGGATTATATTTCCCTTTTTCCAGTCATCTGGAACTTCTCCTGACTGCCAAGACTTTTAATAAATTAGAACAACTGGCAGTTCTACACTGGAAGTGATATAGAAGTGGTTAGGGCAGTGTTCAACTAACCATCATGATGCGAGGCAGGATATGTTAGACTGGACTCACATCATGGTGATGTCTGCAGGCTAGTTTGGAGTGCAGGTGGCTTTGAAGGCAAATCTGTCTGAACAAGAAATTAAGATATACCTTTCAGTCTGCCCAAATGAACTTTGAAAGCTTTGCAGAAGATCAAAATCTGTAAGTGGCATTTACTGCCCTGGTTCCATATTCTTCCTCTTCCATAAGATGAAAAGAGGAGAGAGAAACTGGGGAGAGGGGTACTGGTAAGAGGAAGCAGTCATCTATTCCATAGTTTTCCTTGGGGTTTCCAAATGGAAAGCTATTTCGTTTTCAGTTCATCCAAAGTAACAGTGTCTTGCCCACCAGCTGTTAACTTGCTTTTTATATCTCTTTTCATTTTGATATCTGCAGTAATATTTTTCTGGAGTTTTAACATCCTACAATCTCCAAATTCCTTTAGGACTCATCCATTCAATTAAGATTAAAAAGTATGACAGGACCTATTGCTGCAATGAGTGGAGGTGACTTCTATATAAAGCTTTGAGAAGTAGCTCTAATGTTGGTGCCATGACAGTAACTTATTAAAAGAGACATCATTACATGGAAATATTATTAATTTTAATAACACCAGCCTCAGGAGTATGACGCAAAATGGATTCTATCTGGTTTGGTTGTCTCTCTTCTGCCTCAGAATGACTTTATAATTAACTTTCAATCTATTTTGCTCTATAATTTCAATCTGAAATAAACTTGATGGCTTCGTAAAAGTTTAAAGACAATAAACAGTCTTAGACTTTCATTTTAGGAGTTGCATGTAGGAAGTCAAGGATTGTTTTTGTTTAATCATACATTCTGATACTTCATTTAACAGATCAAATAGATTAAATGGATATGAACTAGACAGTGGATTAAATCAAAATATACAAAATAGTCATTCAGATAAAATTAATCCTAAAAGGCTCTTTAAGCACTGAAAAATTCCTGAATTTTATTTATTTTACATTGCTAATGCAGGACATTTACTAGCAATACAAAAATGGAAATCTGAGAAGCAGAATAAATTTATGCCTCTGAAAATTAAAATAGGGACTGAATACAAAAAGTAAAATAGACTGGGATACTCACTTTACCTTTATTGACGGTGCTATTGAAGAGTTTGACTCATCCTTTATGCAGAGAATTCTAGAATAATTTACCCCACAAATAAAACCTTGGCAAAATTCAAATTCCTATGGATATAGAAAAGAGAGTATTTTTTACCATCTTCAGTATGAACAATCATCTAAATTAATTTCATTTAACATATTGTCTTCAATTATATGCTTGCATACATTTTTCCCCCATGTTACCATTCAAATGTAATGGGATTAATACTTTTAAGTAAAGTTGTTTCTAATTATGAGGCAAAAGACCAAAGTCAGCTGATTATTGACTCTAAAGCAAGAGGAAATGTATCAAAAGCATTAAAGCATTGGAGGTAAAAAAAAATACTTTCCATCAGTCTTGTATGGTCAGTACAATTGGGTAGTATCTAATAAATGAATAGATATAATTTATACATACAACACTTTTAACATTAAAAACTGTTTCTACTGAACATCATGGAAACTACTTGTAGCTGTTTGAGCTGGATTCCGAAGAGAAATCCTTCATCTTATGAGATACATTTCTCAAAGAAACATATAAGTACATTTTAATTAGACTCATGCAGAAATTAAGTTTCTTTAATTCCTACACAGTTGCATTTGTAAAGGCTGGTGATGGTAAATCAATAGCACTGATCCAAACTGTTTAAAATTACAAGAGATGTAGTCTAGAACCAACAAGAATGAACTACAATGACTCAAAGAAAGTACCTCATATCTGCTAATAATTATACTGTGATTTTGCACTCATGTTGAAAACTAAAGTGCTTCTGAATCAGTTTTCTTAGCATATATGTTTACATACATCTGTCGCTAGGCAAACCTCAGTAGCAGCTCTTACCAGTGGTTGAAGTTTCTAACTCACAACAAAAAAAGGGAAGCCAAGAAAAATCATAAGAGATGACATTTCTTAAGTTCTAGTGTGAAAGGATAGTGATATTTACAGTAGCAGTTGTAATGCTAAAATAAAACTCTGACAAATTTAATAATGTTATATAAGAAAACACAAGCATGCCTTACTTTTAGCTGGAGTTAACTTTTTTCATTTTGAAACAATTTGGACAAAAAGATTCATAATGCAATTGTTTGTAACACACTTTCAGTGCAGTTGTGTCTTTGGTTTATTGATTTTTGATAATGCAACATGGCAGAAGACCAAACTCAAGTAGCAGATGTCCATCATTTTTTTTCAAATAGCAAAATACATGCATTCAAGCCAACCCTCTCAGTATTCCATAGCTGACCTTCATTTATAACTACAACAAAAAAGAAAAAGCTTGGTCTCTTTTTAACTCTATGAGTATTTGCATTTCTGACAGTCTCATAACCATTATTATTATTATAACTGTAACACATAACCCTCCAGTACATTTTCCTCTCATTCAAATAACATTAAGCATCAATTGAGACTGATTTCAATAGTGTGGTATAATCAGATGAGGCAAAGATAACAAAAGATTTTAAATGGTATAAGTGAGATTATACCATTAAGTATTATATTATCTTATTCTCTGAAGATGTCCTCTGACAGCTTTAAAGACAATTCTGATTTGATTTCAGTCAAGTTGTCAATAACATCTAATAAAATATTGGCTCCAAAAATAATTCAAAATTAATCTGGCAAGTCACCAATGAGCCATAAACAGGGGAGAAAAAAATCCTATATATTGTTGTGTAGGTAAAAAATGGGTTAGCTCTGCAAGGATCTCATCACATAGCATACTACCATAACAGTGAATGATCCTAAAAGCAAAGCAATACAGTGAAAATCAATGAAACTGTAATGCATTGACCTCCTTCTAATCCTGTAACGCAAATGTTTTTTCTTTTGATCTAGCTGTAAGTTATTTTGAAAGGGTAACAATGTACTGTACAATCTTTCACATACATAAATTTAATCATATACGCAAATATGCATATCGTACAAATTAAAAACTCCTCTGAAATCCCAACCAGCATTTAGCTACACCTACTCATATAATAATAACCCAAATTTACTGGTGTCAGAGAAGAAAAAAAAGAGGAAAAAAACAAAAATTAAGCATGCAAGTGATTGCACATTTTCTCCTTTTCCAGTGATTGTTGTTTGTTTCCCTTTAATCTGCCAAAGCATTTTCTCTTAGAGTACATTTTTAATAATGGACTAAAACATCCATTTGGCTGAGATGACAGACATATATTTTAGCACAAAGGTTTACTTTAAATGATAAAGTCGAACTCACTCCTGCATGGCTTCATCATTGGGATGTTTGTATCTAGCTAGTACGCAGTAAGAGTCAGCTCCAAATTCTAATGAGATAAAGGTGTAAGTAAGATTAGAAGTGGGTGAATTATTATGCATAAAAAATGCAGTAAGCCAGGAAAACTACTAAAACTGACACACCTCTTTGAATATGCACTGAATAATTCATAATTCTGTGGTTTAAATTCATATTAACTAAACAGTTTATTTCAGATAAGGTAAAATGGAAGGTTATGCTAAAAAAGCAAAATATTCTGAGGGACCTACAAGTGGGAAAGACAAAGCTCTCAAATTTACACAAGCAGCATTTTCAGTTCATTTATATCCTTTCCTTCCTTCTGAGTCCTTCACAATGACATAACTACTAGCTGAGTCAGCCTAATGCTTCCTACTATAGTCCACAAAGGGCTTTGCTGTTGTTTGTATAGGTCTCCAGCTCTATGTCTTTTACAGTATTCCCATTTCAATTAATTATAATCAATCCTGTTGACTGGATAAAAGATTATGGATATGGTAGCTAGTTGTGCGCTAGATCTGTGGTGTTCAAATAGTCAAAGTACATGTTTTGAAGGCCATCCATATATTGCCAGATAGAATAGATAGAGGCTGACACTCCTCTTGTCTTTCCTTCTGTAAGAATGCTAATCAGGTAATTTCTTTTTTCTTCGGTCTGCTTGATCAGTTCTGTAGAGCTGTTAGTGTTCTGGTTTCTGGAACTTAATATATTTCAGACTTTTCTCTTTGTATCAAATTAAGTTGGAATTCATTATCTGCTTCAAAAATTGCTTAGTAGTGGTACTGACACACCTACAGATTTAGACAGTGAAAACAGGTTAGGAAACCAAGATTAAAAAATAGGCTATGTGTGAAAACCTACCTAGAAAGCAAAAATAGGAAGAACCCATCAAATAAATCTCCTTAGTACAGCTTCCATCAGGGAACAAATGGAAACTGTAGCTGCTCTTTCGAACTGAAGGCTAAGAAGTTTGGCATTTAGGTAGGCGGAGATAGAAGGTTAAGACATAAAATTAATGAATTCAGGCAGCAAAGGAGTATTTTTAAACTGCATTTCCACCCAGAAGTTCAGTACAAACACTGCATTAAGCAAGATAAAAAGCAAGGAGTATTTAAATACTTTCATAATTCATTACAAAAATGGGCAAAGCTTACAGTATGCAAAAAATTCAGTCTTAAAAAATATGTTAATAGTATATACTAAGGATATCAACTATGCAGAAATTTCTAATGACATTAATAATAACAAATAAAATACTTCTAAATATGCCTATATCATATAAAAATGTGAATTGTCATGGCTTGTGAACATTAAGTCATCAGCAGAAGGTCTTATTTCCTGCGAATTGTAACAGTAGGCTTTGAGTACATAGGATATACATGGTAGTTTGCTGTTAATAATGCAAAGGATACGACTTGCCCACACTTTCACAAATTACATGTTTGAAATTAATGGTTTGTCTGCCTTTCCTATAGGAAAGTATTTCTAAGAGTCAAAAGACCATTTTTTTAAGTCAGCCTTCTTTTCATGGAGTACTTCACTTTTTCTTTGCAAACCAAATTATTATCAATTTCTTGGCTAATATAAGAAATTACTTGTCTTAAAAGCTCTGGATATCTTTAAAGGATAAATCTTTGTAATTGACTTTACTTAATAGAAAGATGTAAATCTTTGATGTTAAGCTCCATAAGAATACTGCTGCATAGAGTTTCTTCTTCCATACATCTCAAAGCTATGGCTAATGCATGCAATCCCACAGAAGCTGGAAAATTCACCTGCAATACCTTGTTAACACAGAGGAAGTGGAGATTCAAATAATCTTTAGGAAGCACTAAAAAGATTTTAGGCAATTAAAAAAAAAATAAAACAAACACTGTAATCCTGAAAATCCTTTCATTATGACCACTAAATTGTTAATGACTTTATACACTGCTGGCACCAACATTTTGCACTCTGATATTCTGTAGATACACAAATATAGAAGTTTAAATTTAGACAGACACTCCTTTTTGAGAGGTTTGATAACCCATTTCTCACTTACTTTTTTTGATGACCAACTATATGCAGAATTGCAACAAAACATCACATAAAGTGGCAGCAGCCCCTGATTTAGTAAGCATTGTAAGACATATCTCATCCACCGCATTTCTACACAGAAATGGACTTTTATCCAAAGACCTGGTTTCAAAGAGGACATCAGTAGTATTATGCACCTTTAGTATCATAACTGGCTTAGATCGGCCACTTTGGAAATACTAAACATGAATTCCATCCACTTTACTAAAGGTAGAAATTTAAGTCTAAAACTCACCCATTTGAGAAGTGTGCACTAGCTACTCAGGCACAAAATGAAAAGGGAGACTTGTTTCAAAGGAGACTGGGTAGCTTGGGGCATTCTTCATTATTTTTACTAAAAAATAATTTCTTCAGCTGAGAAAAGTTCACTATTTTGGAATAAAAAAGAGCAACCTGAGACCAGACTGTAGATCAGAGGTTAAGGCACTTGGCAGGGTCTTAAACACTACTGCGCTTTCATTGCAAGGCTTGTCTTTCCTGCAGTTGACAGAAAAGTCCACTGGTGAGGTTAAAAATTTTAATTAGCTTGCTAATCCATGGAGTATTCATGTACTTTTTTATTTTAGCTTGTGCAATTACATTAATTAAAGCCACATTTATACTGGTCTAACCACCTAACTGTCCAGCTGAATTATGAAATGTGTAAGTATGGATATTCTTCATTGTAACAATGAACATGGTTCATTTTCTTGTGGCAGTCAGGACTTAGATAATTTTTTGCTGGGAAATCAGGAGCTTCAATTCTGTAAAAAGATTAGCGTATGCCCAAATTTTAACTTTTACCCAAGTTCATCTCCATTCACTAATAACCTTGTCATATGATTAAAATTGAGGTCATATTAAAATCCTACTGTTCTACAAGAAAGTTAAGCACACATAATACTGCTCTGAATACAAATACTTGATTTTTGTAGCTGTAGCACCATATTCTTGTACTGGGTCTGACTGAGCTGAAGTTATTTTTCCTCCTAGCAGCCCTTATAGTGCTGTGATTTGTACTGGTATCTAGAAAGGTGTTGTTAACACACCAGTGTTTTGGCTACTGCTGAGCAGTGCTTGCACAGCATCAAGGCTGTCTCTCCAAGAAGTCCCCTCACCAGCAGGCTGGAGGTGGGCAAGATCTTGGGAGGGGACAGAGTCAGGACAGCTGACCCCAACTGACCAGAGTGATATTCCAAACCACAAGCTGTCTGCACAGCAATAAATGCAAAGAGAAGGGGTGTTGTTCTTGGTTTTACCATCATTTCCCATTACTTCTGATACTGTATCTCAGATCAGCAGCTTTGTAACAGATATATCATCTCCTTCATTTATTGCTGTTCTTGACATGTCTACTTGAGAGATCTGAAAGCTTGACTTACTGGCCACATGAAATTGAATAAAATAATGCTAGTGATTCCCATGTGTAGGGATGCTGCACATCCTAGAAGGTTGCTTGTCAGCCTCAGAATCATAATCCTAAATATAGTGCAAGATATTATGATGTTATAAATCAGATAGTCCTTTTTGACTTTTTTTTACTGGACAAACTATTTATATAAAATCATTGAATAAATTACTTTGGAAAGGACTACAGAAGATTATCTAGACAAAACTCCTTCTCAAAACAGGGTCAGCTTCAAAATCATCTTGTAATAAAGACATTTTTTCAGCATTTACCTTCCAAAGCAATTACTACATGTACTGAAGCCCTGTTTCCTGGAAGAGGCTGAACATCACCTGCTGATTGGAAGTAGAGAATAAATCTTTTGTTTTCCTTTGCTTCCATGTGTGGACTTCTCTTTTGTTTTATTAAACTACCTTTATCTTGACCCATGAAGTTTATTCCATTATACTTTCTCCCTATCCCATCTTGCTGAGGAGCAGAGTAATAAGTTAACCTATCATTCATACAGACCTCAGAATCCATCTGGATCTTATTTTTAACTTTGAGCAGAGGTCACCTGATTCCAGTATATCACACATTGCATATAAACAGCATTCACTTATCATAAACTCATGAAGGCAGAGAATCATGTGCCTTTATGGTACACAATGAGAAAGGACATCCAGATAAGGTTAACCCAAAACAAATTTTAAAGCCAATATGTACTTCCCAGATCCATACTAATGTTAATCAGCTATAAGAAAAATGTCATGAAATATTGAAATTATTTACTTTGCTATTAGTTTTACTTAGCTTTTAGTTTTTGCTTATTTGGCATGCTAATTCAGATACCGTTAGTAAGCGTTGAAACCAATTCAACCCCACAACCCAAAACTATATATATTTGTACTTGTGATAAACTTCTTTCAGACTTACAAAGTAAAATTTGCTGTCAAAATTATTGTAATTATGCGGCTTAATTATTACAATAAATCTGAAACCGTGCAAACTAGTCTAGGCATTTTATTGAAATATTTATCTAAACAAATTTTTCCCAATTAATTTAATATCTGTGAAATTAAGAATAAATACTTATAAAGCCATATGAGAAGCAATAATATGTTTCTTGGAGGATGAGAAGCTACACCAAGTATAACCTCAACAAATGATTCTCTAAATGTCTTTCTCTTTTAGTACTTCATTGTGTACTATAAAGTATATTCTACTCACCAAGAATACTGAAAGAGAACTGCAATTCAGAGAAGTTGTGTAACCTGTAATTCACTAAAATATAAGCACCATATCCTGTAGTTAAATGAAAACAAGATCTAGAGTGAATCAGATATTTCTAACAGAAAAAAAGTTAGAAGTGTTTAGCACTTCAAAAATAAGCACCATAGAAATCTCTTTTAAACACAAAATGTAAGGGAAAAAAAGAGATAAAGTCAGTTTCTAGGGTGGGTAAGATCATACTGCATCTGCTAGATAATACTACATAATACTGAAATAATTGAATGTGTTGCATTTGGAGGATCTTTTTTTCTTCCAGATTACTCATTTTGTAGGAGTTCTTAACCCAAGAAGCTTGTCTTCTGTGCCAACCTATACTCAGAACTGCAGGAGATAAAATAAAATTATGTATGCATTTTGAAGAGCAATGAACAATACAGACACTGAGCTTCTTCAGGCTATAAAGTTTCATAATATGCTAGAATTAAGTGCAGTATGTTTCGTATTATCTTAGAAAAAAGCTGGTAGCTGGGGAATTTCATTTGACTGACAGGGCAATCTATACAGATGAGACAGGAGATAAAACAAAACTACAGAATGACAAAGTGGCTAAACTTATATAGCTAGACAATATCATAATAAGGAATAAGGCCAATGTCTCCAGCTGATTTCCTCAAACTTATGTTGTTTTTTTTTTTTTTTTATTTTGTAATGAAATATGAAAGGAAAAGGGCAGGCTATATCATAAACTCTCAGAAAGACTGTGTGGGATTTGCTTCTTTGTTTGGAAATGCTTAATTCCATCCATGGCCATTGTTTTACAGTATTGAGGAATATAGAAGAAAACTTACCACAGTTATGGAGATACTTGTATCATACATACTCAAAGGCATTTAAAAAAAAGAAACTTCAAGTAAACTTTGAGGAAGAATTTTAGTTCACAGTCTATAATGTCATATTTAATAGGGAAAATTGCATTGACGTTATGAAGTTCTTTGGGCTGTTAATATTCAGATGGGCAGGAAAGCGACATGCAAGTACTTTTCTACTTCTCATGAGCTGAAAGTGAATGACAAGACAATTTTACTGTGACCTGAAGTAGAAAATACGCAGGCACAAAGATCACTAATTCTCTATGCTGGGAAGCCTAATGTATTTTTATGCATTTTGCATGAAAAGTATTTTAGTGAAGAGAGTCCTGAAAGGTTTCATGTAAGCTCTCAGTGCACTAAGTCTGAATGGATGTCTCGAATATTCATTGCCCTTCTTCTAGGCATATAAGCTTGAATTATCATAACTAATCTCAGTTCAAGTACCTATGCCATTACAGCTACTGGATCAGAACAAAAATGTTCACCATTTTGCAGAATGGAACTCAGATTTTACAGAGAAGAAGTGACTATTACTGAATGCCACTCTTTCTGGAGGGAGCACCCTGCTGGTAAATTGGCATTTTTTTAATTTAAAATATGGATTTCTCTTTAAATTTGCAAGTAAAATATTTGGGAGAAAAAAAAAAAAAAAGAGAAGTTTGCCAATAGAGCAATTTTTTCTAAAATGGATCAAGGTTATTATATCACAAGCACACATGGCAACTAATTTTAGAAAGTAATATATTCAGTAAGAGCTGTCTTTTAAGCCAACATTTTTAAATTATGTTAATAGTTGTTTGGATTAGGAAATGAGTAAATAATTGAGAGTCTTTGCTCTCTGTCTCATGTGTTAACAGGAATAATTTCATATGCAGTTTCTGCATGGTTAGATATCTGTGTACCATGAGCATGAGTGTTCCTGTGTGCTTCTGCTTTGCTTAAGGTATCAGTAATAGTAACACTGCAGTTCCTCCTAATTTCTAAAACAGTGGCGCTCAGAAAGCAAATGGCTGCAGTAGCTAATCTTTCTTTCATGAGTAAGGTGTCATGGGTGTCTGTGAGGGAGATTCAGTTGTTTTGATATCTTTTTTTTTTATAGTAAACTGAGTTTGCTGCTTGTGCAACTACTGACTTTATCTTCACAAAGATGATGTGAGGCCAAGCCCAAACTCTGTCCTATGATCACCTGCATCATTTAATTATTTGCACGTTTACTAGAACAGACTTAGCCTGGGCCAAGCAGTTTAGCAGCATGATCAGAGGGACAGTGTGGGAGTCAGTAAAGCATATGGATGAAGCCAGGCTGTTTGTTGGAAGGAAGTCTAACTAGCTTGCTTGATAACTTGAGCTGTGCTTTAACACTCAGTTTCAGGGTTAAGGAAGATTATTTTGCTACTAGAGAAATGTTGCTTGGTTAGAAAGGTCAGGACTGAGCTGTAGTAAGTCCATAGTAAAATGCTAATATCTATTCTGACTAAAGTTAAGAGGAGAACAAGGGGCCAAAACTGCTTTAAGCTGCCTGTGACTAATGGAGGAAACTTCTGTAGAGCAGGGTCACTGGAAAACAGCGATCACTAAGAATGCAGCCTGCTATCTCTCCTGGGCTACAGCTGCGCTAAATATGTGGAAGGCCTGTACTGTGGACATTTGGGATGATAATGGAATCTGGAAAGTCTGTAAACATTTTATAGCCATGCTTAAAGATTACTAGTTTTGCAATGTGTCTAGTCTTGTAGCTGTTTTGAGGCATGACTGAAATGTACCTTAAGGAGCTGAAAGACCAACCATTTCTTATTCTAAATTGGAGGGTCCTGTATTTCACTCAAAGTCTGCTTCAGGTTCCTGAATTTATTTATCTTGTGTATTCTGGAAGGAACTAGAGCAATTTAAATTACAGGCAACACAAAACCAGATTTGACAGGTTTAGACGTGTATGGTTCCAAGAAGGAACCTGCAGGGCTGTGATATACATTGACAAGTACTTAGAAGACAGACTCATCTATCACCAAAAAGTTTCTACTTTTGGAATAAAATGAGGCAAATCTTTTGCTACTTAGATTACCTCCAGCATGGTTAACAAAAAAAAAAAAATAAAAACAAGCCTCAAATAATATCATAGGCATTTAACTCACACTGGAAAATAGAGTGAGGGAAATGTGAAATGACAATGCAAAGCCTGACTCACACACAAGCACCAGTACAGCAACTCTTGCAAAAGCAAAGTAAGATCATAAATAGCAAATAGCACTTAGAAAGGACTGCAGCTCTAAATTGCATTAAGAGTTAGCATTTTCATTAGTTTTGTGATATCTACCTTGTCTTGAGCAGAGTCTAGAGATGAACTGTAGGCTTGTTATGTATTGGGTTTTGGATGTTCAGATGATAGTTTTCAGACAGTCACTGACTGCAGAAGTTCGAATTCATATATAAATCAACATACATCAGTATTAATGGTAACCTTGTTAAAGCTACTGTTCACCACATAATAGAACTGCTGCTAAAGAAGTTATTTTTGCCTTCAGAGAGGGGAAGCTGCTTTGAAAAGTTCAATTATCACCTCAAATTTCTTATATCAAATATTTTCTCTATAGGTTTAAAAAGCACTTTACATATTTCAGATATCCATATAACTCATAATTTCATGTATACTAATGTCAGTGAGTTTCATATGTTCAGAATACACCTTACCCCAGTGGTTTTACATTCTAGTTTCTGAATCTTCTTTTTCTTTTTCAATCAGAATTGTAGAAGTGACAGAAGAATGTATTCACTCTAAAGGATATATATTTAATTTGAATAATGATAAGACCTTAAGTGTATATGCAACTTACTTTCTGTCACTTATTTAATATTTGGTCAAATATGGTGAATCCAGCTCTGCTCAAGAGAAGAGAATAAGTTTTAGATTGAAAAGGAAAAATAATAATTTTTGTCAGGCAGTCTACTATGTTTCAGTCAGTCGTGTTGTTAATGGTAGCAATCTATCTCCTGTCAATTAGTCCTATAAATATACCCATGCTCTCAGATTTTTCAAACTCCAGGTAGAATGGAAGATGCATTACTTGTGTCATGTGTACAATAAACTGTTTCAGAGAGATAGTTAATGGCTTACAGTTAAAAGCTAGAAAATTAGTCATGCCCCACTAAATTTGGTTTCACTTTCTTATGTGGTAATTTTAGTTTCTATCAGCAGTTCTTTCCATAGTTAATGATGTGTCTGCATTTAGAAATTTGGTGCCAAAAACAACTATATTAATTTAGTGCAATAATAAAAGTTTTTCATAACCAAGGCAACTAACTTTAATATGATTCAGCATTATTGGATTAAAAACCTTTCTATGGGATTTTCTTATGTGACTGACTAGAACTCAGTGGGTGTTCATATTATAAACCAAGGTCTGTGTGAGCTTATGCATTCCACCATTTTGACTTACTATGAGCCTGGGCTGAGCTGACACATCACCCACCTGTATTTACATTTATCTACACAAGGGGAAGTCAAGTAAAAAAATGCTGAATCTCTCTAGACCAGGAATTGGTTTGAAATGTAATTAACACCTCATCCACAATGCCAGTTATAGACTACAGGTTGCCTCAGCTCCAAACCTACATGTAAAAGCTGATGAATCGTGAATCCACTTTGAGTGATCCTCTTTACTGCTGACAGGGACAATCATTACTCATAAGGTCATCCATCGTTAATGGCTGTTCCTCATCCCAGCTTCAGGATTACTCTGTTAAAACAACATGGGTGTAGCCAGAGGGCCTTTCAGTCAAGAATGAAAAGACTTTTAAAGTGTCATCATTCATATCATCATTACCATCATCATCATTCTCATCATCATCCATATTGCAGCGATGAAGACACTCTGGGAAGAGAGATAAGTGGGAGAGAAAAAAAGGGCTTGTTTAACAGACCTGGAAACACACCAGCTGTTTTCTAGGTAGCTTCCCACTCTATCAGTACTCTCCGGCTCCTCTGTCCATTAAGACCTGAGGTTATAGACAAAATTAATATTCACTTGCCTGTAATTCAGATTCACAATGCGTGCATGGTTTTGACAAGTTCTGGATACCTCAGCATCTGATCTGATGTTCCTACAGGTAGAGAGAATTAGAATTACTTGTCAAAAAAAAAAAAGGAAGCTTTCTTCATAAAATGACCAAAACATTGTTGCAGAAAAGGGTCAATTTAAGTCAGTTCTAAATTTTAAAACAAAAAACTGAGAAAATTTCAATATAGCATATCTTGAACTCGCAAACTTGAGGGTTATTTTTTCATTAAATGTAACATTTTAAAAAATATACCTTAATATATACTGAAAGTTAAAAAATTAAATTAAAACATAGTGTTTTGAAATTACTAAAGCAGTTCTTTTACTTTGACCTGAAATGCATTGTTTACACTTCTGATATAAGGAAACTACTAAGATATCCACCTGAATTTCTGATTCTGGACTTTTTTTCCTCTTTTGCAATGATACCTAGTGCTTCCTTTGGTGTAGCCCAGGATACAGTCAGCTTTCTGGGCTGCAAAAGCACGCTGCTGGCTCATGTCTGTTTTCTCACTGACCAACATTCTCAAGTCTTTCTCTGAAGGTCTGCTTTGAATCACTCCTCCGCTCAACCTGTAGCTCTGCCTGAAATTGTCCCATTCCACATGTAGGACCTTGCACTTGGCTTGGTTGAACTCCATGAGACTGTCGTTGGCCCACCTCACAGCCATGTCAAGGTCTCTCTGGATGGCATTCCTTCCCTCCAGCATATCAACCAAACCACACAGCTTAGTGTCACTGGCAAACTTGCTTAGGGTGCACTCAATCCCACTGTCCATGTTACCAGCAAAGATGTTAAACAGGTTTGGTCCCAGCACTGACCCCTGAGGGACAGCACTTGTTGCCAGTTTCCAGTTGGACACTGAGCTGTTGATCGCAACTTTGGTACACAGCCATCTATCCAATTCTCTATCCACTGAGTGGTCCAGCTATCAAATTGATGTGTCTCCAGTTTAGAGACAAGGATGTCACGCAGAACAGTGCAAACACTTTGCACAAGTCCAGGTAGATAACATCAACTGCATTGCCCCTACCCATCAGTTCAGTTGCCTCATCATGGAAGGCCACAGGCAGGATTTGTTTTTAGTGAAGTTACGCTGGCTGTCACCAAGCACCTTGTTTTTCATGTGCCTTAGCATGATTTCCAAGGGAACCTGCTCCAAAATCCTGCCAGGCATAGAGATAAGATTGACTACTCTGCTGTTTCCCGGGTCTTTCATTTTCCCCTTCTTGAAAATGGGAGTTATTTTCCCTTTCTCCTGTCATAATTAAGCACCAGCATCTTCACAGCTCCAACTGGGCAATAAAGTAGTTGCCTAAATGAGTTCTCCTCTGCTAATTGAGTTTGATTTACAAAACAAGAAAGAATGATTTGCTCCTATCGAATCCTCAGGATCGCTATGGATTTTAATTTTTAATATTAGTGGGAGTTGATCTGAAAGCAAATCGGAGCCTCGAGGAAGCTTTTGTCTGATTTTAATGGCATGTTGATCAAGGATCTGGTATGCTTCTTAACATCTAACTTTCTGCACCTAGCTATATGCTGAAATTTGAAAGACAAAAACATTCCTGAAGCAGATACTTGTACATAAATGCTACTTCTCTGCTACAGAAAGCTAAATTTCTACACAAAAATATATACATATTGAGGTTTCTGAAAACAAGAAAAATAAGCAACTGAGTAGGTAATGAGAAAACACTGTACCTTTTGGAAAGGAAAAAAAGTCTATGGCGATCACCTTTAAATAAACATACCTTTGAGGAAAAAATATTAATGAGTACCTTGGAAAAAATTACCTACATAAGTCATGTCCATTAAGTTGATAATATGAAATTTAAAAAATAGGGTACTTTCAAGGCTTGATATTTTCACAAATTCTTCTTTTGCACTTTCAAGTTTTTTGCTATTTAACCCTTAGGGATACCTTTATTTTTCTTTGGTTTCAAACAGTGAATAATCATAGAATCATAGAATAGTTAGGGTTGGAAAAGACCTTAAGATCATATAGTTCTAACTCCCCTGCCATGGACAGGGACACCTCCCACTAAATCATATCACCCAAGGCTCTGTCCAACCTGGCCTTGAACACCTCCAGTGTTGGAGCATTCACAACTTCTCTGGGCAACCCATTCCAGTGCTGAAAAAGTCTGTGCAAATGTCCTGACAAGTCGAAGCAATGTTGGTTTTCAATCCAGAATGTTGAGACTGAGATGAAAGTTACACGGGCTGCTTTGTGGATTTGAGGTTCGGGAATAGCTCTGAAAGTGGAAGACGTATCTATGCTAACACAGCTGAAGTGCCCTAGAAGCAATCAGTCACTGCAAAATTGTTAGGAAGCTCAAGCATTCTGTACAATCTATTCAGGCAGTAGTGTTCCTAGCATTCATAAACCCTCACAGCATTCAAAAAGGAACCAATCTATAGCATGTCATGCATGTAAACACACATCCACTACATAGAAACAAGGAATAGGAGTGAGATGGAAAATTTAACGACGTTCCCTTACATTTGAGTTATTTGCCAAAAAGGCCAACATGTATAACTATTATTATGTTCCTGTAAAAGAAAGAGTGAGCTGAAGGAATGCATTGGTTGGTAAGGGCAATAAAAGTATAGAAGAGTTTATTTGATATGTGTATAAAGAGTTGGTGCTTATTCCTGTTTTTCAAGAAGTGATGTCATAATAATAGGTCTTTGAATGGGCAGAATGGGCATTGTCAGAAACTGGAAATATTTTCATTGTTATGAAGAGGATGATAATTCAAGAGGTAATTGTGTTCAAAAGGATGCAGAGCATCTGGGCCAGTGCAACTGTTGTCACACATAGGAGTGCAAACACCACCTCATCATTCCAACAAATACCACTATCCAGGATGGCAATTCATTGCAGAATGCTTTTTTCATATTTCACTAATAATAATGTGAAAGAAATGTGTAGAAAAACTAGAGACAAGACATGGGTTGTAATGCATACCCTCATCTGCGAATGAACTCTGGCGAAGTCTGAGTTTAAATCTGAATATCATCTGTAGTAAGCTTCAAGTGATCAGAAAAAAGTGAAGGTGAAGGTTTTTCAGAGTGACAGCACTTATAATTCACTTAATTTTCAAGTTCAGAGAAATTTTCTATGCAAAAAAAGGGGAATGCTGCTATTCAACATACTAAAAATTGTTCAGTGGAGCTGGAATGGGCATCATTAAGGCACCTCCTGTAAAAAGCTAAAATATTCCATATTGATCTAGCATCTAATCATTCTTCTGCATTTCCAGATAAGTGATATGTCTTAACCATCATTTAAGATGTTTTTACTATCTAAATAGAAATGCAATGATCACTGGAAATGCTGCACAAATGTTTTACCCTTATTTATGGCAAACTTTCTTCTCTGTTTCTGAGAGAAGTGGTTGAAAATGGCTGGAGAATGAATGCAAAAGGATATTCCCACTGCCTCCAATGTCAGCTGCCACAGAATTTAGTGGAAGACATAATTTCTGCCTTGGATAAAATCAAAAGGAAGAGCTGTGTGGTTCATTTTATTCTGCAAAAAAAATCTAGCAGGGCACAATCCAAGATTCCCTCTTTTTAATTCAAAATAGAGGAAGCATTCCTAAATTAACACCTCCTTTGCAGTTTGACCATACCTTTCCATAAAAAGTCAGGTAAAGAGGTAGAACAACCTGATCTGTTCTTAACTTGTAAGTCAGAACATTGTGTCTTTCATTGCCCATAAATGATGATTAGTCTTATTTTTTTTTAATTGATGGAGGAGGCATTCTTACACGGCATCTTCAAACCTTTCACTTCAGGAAATGTTTCCATAGCCATTAAAACTGAAACTGGGCTTGTCCCTACCTGACCTGAACTAGGTCAAGCATAGCACTGCAGCTTTGCCTAGTTATCTGTATTCCACAGCAAGGAATCATAATATCATGCTCACATGACTCTGGCGTTTGTTACCTGCTTGGGTTGGATAGGCAGATCTTCATAGGGCTGTCCAAACCTCAAATTAGGATGGTATGGACATATGTCCCTGATCTCACAGGAAGACTGACAAACTGTTAGGATTTTTTATTGCATTTGAACAGCCACAGTAAGATGACAGATCAATATGTGAACTCAGCTTTCCTGATCTGGTGCCAGGAACTCTGAAGTCAGATTTAATGTGCTGCCAAACCACAGACTCAGGGTGAGGTTCAAGACTCTGTGCAAGGCCAGGAAAAGGTCTGCAAAACATCTAAGTCATACTCACCAGCTCTTAATATATCTTAAATGAGAATTCACTGTTTGGTAAGTCTTGCATTATTCCTTGGTACAGAGATTAATTTGCCTCCCTGAATGTCCAGAACATAGACTAGGAGGAATGACAGTTCTGTAAACTGACCAACACAGTCCTTTCCACACAATGTGCTAGATACAGGCATGTATTCAGGCATGCTGCAAGGCAGAACACCTACTCATGCATAATAACACATGGCTTTTGTGCAGCACACTGAATATTGTACTTCCAATCAACCATGCGGCTAGCACACTGGGAAAAGGTCAAAGAGGAAAATTGTTTCCATTATTTTTGTGGTTCATGTACTTTTATTTCAGATTTTTGGTGATATGCAGTACTTATGATGTCTGATCAAAATACTCCATTTGCCATAACCTTGTATCACAGCAATTCATTGTGAGCCTTGTCCCTTGCCACCCTATTCTAAAGAGAGTTGGATGTTTTAGGCCCTATTGTAGTCTCACAGCAAGAAGTGATTTCACCAAAGGCATCAGCATGGGGACTGCATTGCATTCCTAAGATTTCACCCTGGCCAGACGTCACACAGGCTGACAGAGGAGGGAAAACCATGAAAAGCATTGGAAGACTTTTGCTTGTAGCCTCAGTAATTGCAGGTTTTGCTGGGATATAAATTTTCAGGTGACTTTTCTGTTACCTGTTGCATACAATCAGGAAATTGATCTCATAAGCATCAATAACTTCAGCAAATAAAGGTTTGTTAGATGTTCTTCCACTGGAAAATAGTAAAGATTTAACAAAACAACATCTATTAAATTGTCAGTGCATGTCTGTGTTTTTTGTAATATATAAATCACCTTCTAAGGGACTTTCCTTTTCCCTTACCTTTGAGAGTGGCTCTATGAATGTTAGAAGTACCTCTTAGAATAATTTTTTTTTAATTATCAGTATCACTCCTTTTGCTTCTCTGTTTTTTTCATGGAGCCACAAGAGATTGAAAAGAGTTATTTCAACCAAATTGTAAATCGATGTCTATTAACTGAATTGTAGATTGATTTCCACTGTTTATGGAGGAACTCTCAGTCCCTTTAAAATCAGGAGCAATTATCCCAACAAGGTCTGCATTACTAAAATTTCACCTCTTGAGAAGACTTGAGCCAAGCAGTCGTTGCAATGAGAGGCTCATGCCTTGAACTTGAATCTCACCAGACACACCAGTACTGCAGAATGCTCAGTTTATCTTATTTGTGAAAGAGAAAACAGATGGTAAATGAGGTAGACATAAGGAAGTACTCAGAATTAAGAAAAACAGGTCATATGAAAAAGGACAGCAGAAGAAAGGCATGTGGGCAGTAAGAGTAACACTGTAGACTTTAAGGATAAGATTTTAAGAGAATTCAGTAAAGGATTCCCCAGAGAGTGAGCAGTCACTTAAGCTGCGATAAGCAGTAGAGATGTGGCAAGTCAACAGCAATCAGAAGTGGGGCAGGAGATCTCGGATAACCTGAAGGCATCCATGATACCCTGTAGCTGCCTGAACTGCTAGTAAATTATTACCTCTTAATGTTGTTTATTTGCCTGCTCTAAAAATAAAACGGAATAAGGGAACAACTTTAAGGAGCCCTTGAAATAACAGTGTCAGCTCTTACATCCAATTAAAATAAGTACTTACTGTTACCAATAATACCTTACAATTACTGGAAGCTGACATTACTAAAAATGTAGTTCCTGTAATGTTTCATTTGTTTGGCATGCTATGCATCATTAGTTTCACTATTTTCTCTTTTCTAGTTAAAAAGTCTGTTTCCCTTGTTTAGGGTAGATGAAACACGGAAATGAAACTTATTAATAGTCTTAATGTTTTCTTTTGCTTTTAGATAAGATCGCTAAAAGGACTCGAAACAACCTGAAACTACTTAAGGAACTGCATAAAATCTTGGTTTGGTGGATCATGTCCCTGGAAACTAGCGCAAATTTCTTAATAAAGGGCATTGTATTTCATTTCTGTGGTGAACATAATGTATTTCTTTAATAAGGGAATAGAAAGACACTGATATTTTTTTTTCAGATATTTTAATGAATAACAGCTCCATAGATAATGATCTGTATTGGTATCTAAAATTAATTTTATCGCATGTGTGACATTCTACCTTTAATGACAATTCACATTTAAAGAAAAAAGATGTTTTTTTTATTCCAATGTGAAATATATGCCTGCATTTCTGTGTGCACACTAATGAAAACTTCTACTATATGACAGTGAAAAAGCAAATCTTAAATGTCATGATCATCAAAATGTCATTGGACTAACATTAACTTTAGATGAAGTCTGAGCACTCAAATTGAATTGTTTCATTATGCATGAATGAGGGGAATAAATAACCATTTAATTTCAAATAACAATAATTTTAACAGTTACAAATAAGCCAATCACAAAAAGCAATATTTATAAAAATTATTTCAACTTAGGGAATGAATAGTAACCACTTTGCTTTCAATTCCAGTCAATTTGGAGCCTAGGACAACTCTAGCTGAAGTTGGTCAGGATTGGGTCTCTACATGAATCCTCAAAATAGATAGATATCAAATAATGCCATTAGAAATGTGCAACAAAATGGCAGTCAAAGCAAACGTTGGCCATTTTACCAGGTGACTTGGAGCTGCTTTTCTCCTCTAAAGTCATCAAATAAACTGGAGTTTCGCTACTCACTCACATGTGAACAAAACTTTATTTCTGGCGCCTATCATTAGCCTAATATCTGACTGCTGCAGCCGCATCACCAACAGTATGATTGAACAACTGTAAAACTGTAGTCAGGTAGTGGCTAAGCAAACCTTTAAACTTTCTTCTAACACTGAAGGCATGCCTTTCCTATTGTTTTCTCTCATTTTTCAGAATGACCAAAAATAGGACAGCATCTTGAGAAAGGTCTTCTAACCACTGTACTGTGAAATCCGTGAGTACATTTGTTTGTACATCCCAGATCTCAGTCAGTCATGTGCAAGAGTGTAAATACAACTTAAACTACTGGTTTTCTACGTGAAAGTTTCCAATGAGAATTTTTTTGAAACTTAGCAAGACAACAAGACCTGAGATAATTAGAAAGGCTGTATTTGATCATCATCAACGGAATTTGAAAAACATTGTTGTATGAGGCTGACGGATGTCTCTGAGCCTGTTTTTCTCCTCTGTGCTCATTACCTTTTACAGCATCACTGTGCAATATCCACTGCTCTTCCTAGGTAAGGATTTGAATTGACATTTTCCTTACATATTATTTGCTAGAAAAGTGTTAAAGAGGGAAGATGACAAATTTTGTGGAACTGAATTCTGCATCTAATTTGACAACTCCAGGATTTTTTACTCTGCCATGTTATGCACAGGAGCAACTCTCATCTTTTCTGAGAGAAACGCAGATTTGAGTTTTGCATTTTAATGGTTTACTCTTGATTCCTTTTTAAGCCACCTGACCTTCATGCTCTGTGCAATCACTTTCAGCCATGAGAATATCTTCCCTAGACAAAAAGCAGTCCCTGGATTGAGGATGGCTATTGTGAAATAATGTCATTGTCTGTGAACCATGAAGAAAGAACACATGAACGTGGACCATAGACAGGACACTGGACTACACCAAGGCCTTCTGTAGAAAAAGCTTTACAGTAACAAGTCAGAGCTGCAAGAAATACCTTAAGTCATCCTCCAACTGCAATCTACATCTGATCCTCTCCACCTGTTCCAAACAGATTGATCCTAAAGTCAATTTTTATCTTCAGGCACATCAGGTGATTTGGTGATGCCCAAGTGCACAGAACAGTGAGTGACTCCTTATTTTCAACTAGTTAAGGATAGGATTTATTATTTAGTATTCTTGGTCACTGTTATAAAATATTTCACAGTCAGTGGAAGGTGTGATAATACAGCAGAAGGAGCTGCTCCCAGGATAATGGATATATTCAGTCACTTTTTATCTTCACCACCTTAACTGATGAATGAGATTTCTCATCACCCTTGAATTTAATTTTCTTACTGTAGTCACTGCAAGGTGCTGCCTTCCCTGCTTTTCTGCTGAAGTGACTGAGACATGCTCATCACAGCTTATTGACAGGTGACCTAAGGCTCTGACTATATTTTGGGGAAAGTGTGCTTTGCCGTACTTGCTGCTATAGTCCAGATGTCTCTGCTCAACCAGTCCAGATAGCACTACTGCTTTCTTTCCTCCATCCTCTGTCTTTTTTTGTTTTAGTAAGGGGAAACCTATCTGTGACAGTGGATAGTGCACATCAGGTTTTATCTTCACAGGAAATCAGCATTTGGCTGGGAGGTATGCTGAGTCAGGGATGTGGGGACCACTGCACAACACACCTGCACCACATTGTTACTGCCAAACATCTGTTCCAGTTCCTATAACTATAAAAAAATTAGTCACCTTCATCAAGAGACCATGAAATGGCTGCATCATCTGAGAGCAGCATCTCACTTTTCATATTCTGGTAGTGTTAATTCCCTGCAGAAGCATTAGAGGTAACTATCGTTAACGAGCCTACCTCTTCAGCTTGTGTCCCGTCTTTCCCTAAGTAGCATGTAAGACAGCGATACAAATATGTGAAGAGCTCACTTAGGCTAACTAAAATCACTGGAGATATCAGCCCTTACAGGCAAACACAGTGCTTGTCAGTTTGCATGAGTTTCTGATCTGAGAACACCAGAAATAACACTGCTACACTTTTTTAGCAGTTTCAGCTAGCTGAGTTTTCAGCAGCATATATATGCCTTATCATGAATTTAGACACAGATGAGAAAACTTATTGGTCCTTCCCCTTGCTGATGTCACACACAATCAGGCCCTTTGACAGTTCACTTGTCATAGGCAATTCAACTTGTGCTGCACACACTAAAGTCTGTCACTCAAGATTATGTGTGCTGCCTTTAGCTTCTTCTTTTTTAGCCTAGAGCAAGTTGCAGGTATATTCACAATTTTTATGCTGACATTTTCATCCTTACACAGGCAGGAAAGGATTCCTCCAGATATAAGGCTAGCACAGCACTGACAGGGGTCCCTGGTCACTGATGATCTACGAGGGAAATGCACTTGCAGCTGCGCAGACCAGCCTTAAACCTGCCTACTCTGACAGCTGCATGCAGTGGTAATCAGTGAGAGGTGGGAACAAAACCTTAGTCTGCAAAAGATGTGGGAGAAAAAGCAGAGAAGGAAAGTATAACTTCAGAGCCTTTTCTAGGTCTTTTTTTCTACCAGACCTCCAGTAGTGCTCTGACAGAGGCTTTGGGCTGAAAGCAGCTCAGGCAGCAAAGTAGTTTAGCTGGGCAAGAGAGGTGCAATTTGCATCAGTTTATGCCAGTCTTCTTCCAATTTGCCTGCCTTTTAGTAGGCCTGTTATCTCCCAGCCTTTTAATGAAATGTCAACTTAAACACATGCCTCTGGAATAGAGAACTCTTCTCCCTGCTCTTCATCTACACAAAAACTAAGAATGATGACTTCAGTTTTCAACAGCAACAGAGGTAATAAGGGCTAAGCTATTTCTCTGAGCAAATAAGCTTGCACTGGCCCAACACGACCTATGCCAGGACACTGCCTTGCCCGGCACCAGGGTCTGCACTGCACATCGTTTCAGATTCCCTGTTTTTCTCCCCACCACCTCTTTTCTGTCACTTGATAGTTTCTGTCAGATTTCCCAGCTAAATTCTTGCAGGAAAGCGATCACAAATATAAATCTCACTGTGAAATAGCTATTCTATAAATAGGCTGAGGATTATCTTTTGTGAAATTTGATTCTATAAACTAAAAGATAAGGCTTTCTTGACACACATAACTATGTTTCCTAGTTAGCTAAGGTTTCAGCGGTTAGCAGATCAGAACTCCTAGGTGTCATTAATTATCACTAGTGATGTTATTTGCTATTCAGCCAGAGCACAAACTAGAGATACACATATTTTTGTTTGTCATATATTCAAGGAACTGCAAGAGGATAAATTGAGGCTTATTAAAGGGGCTTAGAAAGTTCTGAGGTTTTTAAAACTTTTAAAGCTCCAAGGAAACCCAACACAAAAGGAAACATCTGGCAGTCTGAATTATCAAGAGATGCAAGTTCTGAACTAGTAGTACCACAAGAAAGCAAGTAAGATTTCTTCATAGACGTGAATCTTCTTGGCTGATGCTTTACAATGGGTTCTTCATTATTTGATAGTCTTTACCCCTGTGAACAGTCTGCCCCTCTTACCACCATGGTAATTTTGTGAATAATGACATATTTAACCCAGCTTCTCAAATTGCTGTTTGAGGGAGTGTGACTGAGCATTTCCACCATAGAAATAGAAAAAAAACTGGATTTGTCATTACTGCTCTTTGCAGTTTTATTAATGCCATTAGTGGCGCTACAGCATTAAGAAATTCTTCAAGAAATACTTTCAAAAAGAAAGCAAAATGCATCTGGCAGGTAATGCTTTCACAGGACCACCACAGGGTATGCTGTTATGGAGATTTTCCAGTACATATCTTGACTGTCTGATTTCACTTATCAGCCCTGCTTCATCCCCTCTAACAGCCCTTGGGTGCTGTTGATTCTGCTCCCAAAATTAAAGAATGAATGAGTTACAGGCATCCGGAAAAACTAGAATTGATTGCCACAGAGACTTTCAATGTGAGAAAATAAGGAACACCTCTCCAACAACATCAGTGATCCAATAGAACTGGATCAATGGAAATGGATTGGAAACTATAAGAAGATAGAGCTTGTATGTCTCTCATTTCAGCAGATTGAATGAAGGCCAGAAAAAGAAATAATCATTTGCATTTTTTCTTGCACTAATGTCTTTAACAGAATTGGTACCTTGTATCCTCAGGGAAACCACACACATAGAAGGGGCTAACAGCTTCTATTCCAGGATCTGAAGTATAGTATTTGAGAAAAAGCGATTGAAAAATCATGCTTCAGTGTTCAAGCAAAAAGTGAAAATGCATTCTTCCTAAAGGATCCTTTCAGCCTGGTTATGTACATACAGATGCATTTTTATTAATTAGATGAGCTAAAAACCTAAATTAATTACAGTGATCTGTTATTTCCTTATCATATCGATGGGATGGAGGAGGAAAAACATTCCCCTTTCCATAGGCTTAAATGAAGGGACAGCCGGACTTCTGATCTAGCTGGTTCTTTCCCAGATCTCAGTCCTATAGTCACAGCTGACACTAAGCAAAGGGTATCTTCTTTCAATTACTGCACTATACTTGCAACAACAAAATAAAACCAAAACCAAACCGATGTATGATTATTCTATTTCTTTACACTACTAGAATTTTGTGAATAGATCCTACTTACTTCTATGTAACCTCTTAACAAAAAACAGTGTATGTAGTACCACAGGAGCCGAAGGCCACACGGGCATTGGTGTAGACCTGAGGAGGAGTCAGGTGCTTGCACTCCAGCATAGTGCATGGAACTCAATAGCATCCTGTGGGTGAAGCTACAGAAATAGTTAAGAAAATGGATTCAGGCGTTATTACCCTGGTCCAATTTAAGCCCTGGGAACACTGAAGAAGACACCAAGTGCTATTGCCCTGGTTGGGCCAAAACCTCAGAAACTGTGCAGAGAACAAGGAAGGGTAAAGACTGGTTAGCAAAACAAAGCACAGTTTGCAAAATAAAACAGGATGTGCATCTCAAAGGCAGACCAAAGTGATGTAAATGTTTGCAAACCTTAGTAGTTTTGCTGAATTGGCATGATAAGGAAGTAAGAGAGTGGGAAGTTACTGCTTAGCACTTAGTAGACGATAAAAGAGACAGAAGAGGTGAAATAAAGGATTTCATTTGTAACCAGAAACAGAGTTCGTGCCTTACATCTCCACAGCATCCTGAGACCAAACAGGTATTTCTAGTGTGGACAGCACCCAGGGATGGCATGAGCTAAAAGTGTCCTCCCAGTCTTCATAGTACAGATGTGCATTGCTTTCACTGGGTTATGACTCAGGGGTGGAGTAGGTCCTTCTTTTCACTATTTTAAAGTTCTATAAACTAAAGAACCCTGATTTGTCTCTCTGATTCAGTTTAATTGATGAAATTCTGATGTATAAACATGCATTTCAATTTCTAATACATGGAAAATATATTTTTTATCACAAATTATGTATATATAGTGATTCAAGTTACTTGTCAAGAGTATATTTTAGAACAGGCATGATGCTATCTGTTGGAGGCACAGCGGTACATATTTGATGACACTTCTGACTACTAAAGATGTTCACACTCCATTTGATATTAATTGCATGTAGTTTTAATTGTCTGAACTCAGTTCTTCATTTTCTTAGAAAAATTAGATTCTGAATGTAGATTAGATTCTGTCCTTTTAATAGGAAAAAAAAAAAAAAACAAAAAACAAACCACAACAAATTCCTGTACACTGTGGGGAAAGCTGAAAAAAAGAAAAGGCAAAAAAAGTCACAGCCAGTCTTCCTTTTTCAAAATAGCCGAGGAGGACATTAGAAAAAGCAGCAGCATTCAATGCAGTGGATTACAAGTCACCCATATATCCTGAGGCCAAGAGCTGCCTGGATGAATGTGCTAGTAATTGTATGGACGCCAGATGCCTTTTCAGGATCACACAAAGGAGTAACGGGTTGTCATAATGTCTTCAGGTTGAGCTAGGATTCATTTAGAAACTGCTGCATAACAAACCACTCAAGAACTAGCATGGCTCAGTGTCTGGCGAGTGTCATTCTACCCTTGAACAGCTTTTGTCCTCCAGACTGAACCTGAGCAATGTGATGTGGCAGCTGATTCATTTCATTCAAAAATGCAGTCATGTTAAGAAAATCTGTTCAAATATGGAGCATATGAAGGTTGATTAATCCAAGATGTTTGAATTTAGGCACTCAGATGTAGTAGCCCTGTAATTAGGATCATACAAGGTCTAATTTGTCTTTGATTAAGTATGTACTCAATTAAAAAAATCCCATGAATGCATACATGGAAATAATCCACACACTTTTTTTTTGAAATCCAGATATTTTCAATGACATAAAGTATCAAATTTAATTCTTGTGAAACTCTAGTACAATTTTTTTTATTGTATTTACTTTGTAAAACATAAATAGGGCACAGAAATAAGGTATCAGGAAAGTTTTGCCTAAAAATATGCAGAATATCGTATTTCCTAACTACCAGGAATATGTTTAAATCATAGCAGATATTGATCAAATTATCAATATTTCTAATTAGAAGATATTCCAGTTGATCTAACAGTGATTTTTTTTTTTTTTCCCCTGAGATAAAGCAAATATGACTGGCAGAGTGTGCCATGTTACTGGCGTATTTAGAATTATAGTTTGTCTCGCCTTATGCTCCTTGATGTCTCAAGCCAGGCCATTCATTCAGATTAACTGTGAGAAAACTTGAAACACCTGAGTTTGGAGGTCAGGATAAAAACGCAGAGGATGACCAGCTAACACATTCAGTGCTGTCAGTCCTTGCAAATCATTTCAGGAATTATTGTGTCATTACCAGGGAGATGTGGATTGATGTAATGTGTAGGATACATCTTCAAAACACCCACATCTCTGATCCAAGCAAAAATTATTGCAGTACTGTTATAGTGTGTGAAGATGGCCTTTGGAGCTTAACTAATTGGTTGATTTTATTGAATCATAGTGTCACGGTTTAAGCCCAGCCTGTCACTCAGAAACCACACAGCTGTTTGCTCATTCCCCCCACATCTTCCCCCCATTCCCAGAGGGATGAGGAGGTGAATCGGAAGAATGTAACTCCCATGGATTGAGATAAGAACAGTCCAGTAACTAAGGTATAACACAAAACCACTACTGATACCTCTAATAATAATAATAAGGGAAGTAACAAGGGACAAGAATGCAACTGCTCACTACCCACCGATACCCAACCAGACCTGAGCAGTGATCTAATGCTTCCAGGTAACTGCTCCTGGTTTATATACCAGGCATGATGTGCTGTGGTATGGAATACTCTTTGGCTAATTTGGGTCAGGTGTCCTGTCTCTGCTTCCTCCAGGCTTCCCCTCCTCCCTGGCAGAGCATGAAGTTCAGAAAGTCCTTGGTCAGAGTAAACATTACTGAGCAGCAACTAAAAACATTGATGTTATCAGTGCTGTTCCCAGGTTGAAAGTCAAAACCACAGCACTGTACCAGCTACTAAGGAGAAAAATGACTGCTACTGATGAACACGGCACAGGTAGTTTTACCACAAAATTCAGAGTGCGGAATCATAAGGCTCAGATTTTAAGATCAATGTGGCAAAATCAGCCTTTTGGACACTTTGTCTGAGACAAATCAGCAGTGAAAGCAGGCTATTCCATAGAGAGCACAGTAGCATGACAGTCATAAGATCCACCTACTGTACTCACATCTAATTAGGGTAGTACAAAGATTTCTCATTTTCTGGTATAGAACAGCGATAAGTGAGCTCAGTGAATCGTTATTTTATCACATCTCACTTGTTAAATCCATCCTTTTTCTGTATCACATCTACATTTCTTTCCTTTATGGAAAATATTCATCTTCCATTATTTAGTGCTGGAATCACGACAAATTGAGAACACAGACAAGACAAGATACATAAATATAGTCATAGCTTCTGCTATGCTAACTTGGAAAATTAGGCTTTCAGGAACAGAAGCCCTTCCTCATGTTCTCTCTGCACAAATGTTTGTCTAATTTTCTAGCTTCTGTATCTGCCTCCAGTCATATCTTTATATGTGGTGTTTTCTGCTTTAAAAAAAAAAAAAAGCCAACTCAAAAATGCCATTCCTTTTCTCCGTGCTTAAAAGGTTCAACATATTTAGCATGCTCTGTCATCTTTAAGGCTAAAAATGCAACCATGTAACTGCAATGTGCAGTTTGGACTTGCTGTCTCTTTCAACAGCACTGTTGGAAAAGCAGCAAAAAAAATTTTGAATCATCATACGGATCAAGAATTGAGAAAAAAAAATCTTGTAAAAAGCATTTCTACAATTGCATTCTGATGGTGAAAAATAACCATCTTCTCTACAAGGGATAAGAATGAAGTCTTTGTTTGAACAGCCTGTCTCTTAGGATGTCCTAAAACTAGCAGCATATAGGAATGAGTTCTCTTTGGTCTTCTAAAAGTGAATACTTTAAAACTAAAAAACTGTCAACCTTCCCCTCCCAAACTGTGGTTTGAACAGATATCCATAATGTTAATCAAAGTGCTGAAATTCAACTGCCTCTGAAGAGAAAAAAGGTAAAAATGTGTAACGGGATCAGTATTTCAGAGAATCATAGAATGATTTTGGTTGGAAGAAGCCTTAATGATCTTCTAGTTCCAACACCCTTGCCATGGTCAGAGACACCTTTCACTAGACAAGGTTGCTCAAAGCCCTGTCCAACCCTGCCTTGAACACTGTCAGGGATAGGGCAGCCACAATACCTATGGGCAACCTGCACCAGTGTCTCGCCACCCTCACCATAAAGAACTTTTTCTTAATGTCTAATCTAAATCTACCCTCTTTCAGTTTAAAGCAATTACCCTTTGTCCTGTCGCTACACGCCCTTGTAAAAAGACCCTCTCCAGATTTCTTGTAGGTCTCCTTTTAGATCCACTTTGCAAGTCTGCCTTTTGTAAGGTCTCCCCTGAGCCTTCTCTTCTCTAGCCTGAACAAGCCCAGCTCTCTTAGCCTGTCTTCATAGGAGAGGTCCTCAGAGATTACTTATTTCCTGGTGATCCTTACTACTGTTAAACCCAAACCAAGCAGTGGCAAAGCACAAGAAGGTGCCCTAAATTGAGAGAGATACATACATTAAAACAAACAAACAAATAACTTACCAAAAATGCTTTTCAAAAGCCCAAAGAGCTGTGATGATTTGAGTCAGTCTGAGGAATACTTAAGTAAAGGAAAAAAAAAACTTCTGCTGGGGCATGTTCTGATACTATTTGGGAAAGGGGTATGCAGTGGAAAATGAAGGGCTCTAAACTAAGCCTGTTGAAAATTTGATGGTATATATAAAGGAAAGCTGGATGATTGCTCTGTAACAACATCCAGTGCTTGACATCTCCTAATCAGGTTCTTCACACTCTTGTGTTGTGTTTCTTTGCTTTATTTTTTCCCCTCAGTAAGCAAGTTTTACATCTAGTTTACTGATGAAGATGACCTCTACTTCTCAGCAACACAGAGCTTGTAAGATAAACGATCATTAATCCCGCTAATCAGAAGCATTTATATATTGTATTTCACTGTTAAGACTTCTCTGGCTTAAATTGTTCTTAAACATGCATCCTTCCCACTCACTCCCATGTGGTACTGTTTGTTCTTTTGCTAAGGCTGGGGTGATACTGAACATTCTCAAATGAGTTGTCTTCATTTGAATTCCCCGAAATGAAAGCAATATATATTTTCCATGATGAAGCCATTAATTGCTAATTCAAAAAAGTCTAAAGCAAAAGTGTGCACCACCCCCTAGTAATTAAAATAATAGGTTTTCCATTAAGATAGATTTTGCCAATTTATATGTTTACTCAGAAAATTTCCTACAGTTTGCAAATAAAGAATGCATTGCACCCCTGCAGTTCATTCAAGAACAAATATAGATAAAGCTTTGACATTCAGTTTGAAGCAAAGGTATTTTGCAGGCTGGGGAACTTGCTGCTGGAGATTATAAATGGTTGTGACTGGCATTCTAAATTCAGTGTCATATTTACCAGGTTAATTTGTGCATCTTATGGTTTGACTATAGCTGTATGTTGTATAATTTGAAATACTGGAAACATAGAATCACAGATTGGTTAGGGTTGGAAAGGACTGTAAATTGTCTAATTCTAACCCCCTGCCATAGGCAGGGACGCCTCACACTAAACCGTGTCACCCAAGGCTCTGTCCAACCTGACGTTGAACACTGCCAGGTGTGGAGAGTTTATAATTTCTTTGAGTAATCCATTCCAGTGTCTCACCACCCTCACAGAACTTCTTTCTTACATCTAACTTGAACAAAGAACTTCTGTCTTATATTTCTAACTTGAACAAAGAACTTCTTTCTTATATTTAACCTGAACTTCCCCTGTTTAAGTTTGAGCCCATTTCCCCTTGTCCTATCACTACAGTCCCTGACAAAAAGTCCCTCCCCAGCATCCTTGGAGGCCTCCATCAGATATGAGTTCTCCACACAACCTTCTCTTCTCCAGTCTGAACATCCTCAACTTTCTCATCCTGTCTTTATAAGGGAGGTGCTCCAGCTATCTTATCATCCTCATGGTCCTCCTCTGGACATATACAGCATATGCAGGCAGTTAAAAGAGGGAGCAGGTTGGAGAAGAATACAAGCCTTTCATCTGGAAATCTCAGAAGCTCATTTCATCAAAATATAAAGTCTGACTCCTTTTTCATCTTTCAAAACATATTTCCATGTAATTTATCTGGCAAATTAAAGTAATAACACCTTAGTTTTTGCTTGTCTAAATGGTAGCTATGACTGCTCAGTATGATGCTGCAAAAGCTGGGGAAAATATAGTCCTTGCAAAGCTATGCAGACAGAGCAAAGTGCTAATTATTGGACACTAATGGATGAGTATTATGCATAATGTATTTTTAGACTGTTTTTTATATTGAGAGAATGATCTCTTTATGGCTACAATGGTCAAAACTAAAAAGCTAGTAGATGTCATTTTCAGTTACATAACATAGAGAATAATTGTGACATCTTGCACACAGCGATGCATGAACTGCTGATTTTTAGTGGCTGGCAGCATATGTTCACAGCTGTCTCCATTTATCTGTAAAATGTACTGTTTTGAGTGTGAGCCTCCAAAATCTCTCTAAAGAAGGCAAAGGTATAGGAGGCTGGCTTAGAATACACCAAAGCTTTAAAAAAAGTCACTATATTTTCAGAAGTTTATTAAAAATATGGATCATCAGCAGGAGATGATCCTCTGGGCTGCAGGGACCTTCTACAGATAACTTTGAAGCTTATTTTCATTTGGTAAACAATAGTCATGGTAACTATCCTATAGAGCACAACCTTTCTAATAGCTCCATCAGTAGAATGGTTCCCTTATGCTGGAACAGAACACTCAGTCAGGTACCCCAATCACAGCATCTTATGGTGTGAAGTTGCGCTGTTTTGTAATCAGTAGGTGCAAGCTTTTTTATTAATATTACTTTAGAATATAATAAACTGTGAGCTGGTTGGTTGTTTGTGGGATATTTTGTATAGACATGCTGTCTGTAAATACTCAGATAAGGAAGGAAACAAACATCCATGTAACCAGGCTCAAGTCACTTAGGCATAAAACTTTAACAAGATCATACTAAATATAAAAACATTTATGTAAAAAACATACACTCTAAGCAGAGGACTTTAACATGTAAACCTAAACATAATCAAAGCGATTTGCTTTTACATTCATTTTCCTCTATCAATTTATTCCAATTTGATTGTAGCTAAATGAAATGTCTTGTCATGACCTGTGTTTCTTTCCTGTGCACTGAAAATGATAGTTTATTAAGTGTTAATTTATAAATTAGACCCAACATCATACTGGCTTTGTTGAAAATGTCTGTAAATTCAGCTACTATGGCAACTAATTTGTAGTACTGCAGTAAAAGAAGACCTATGGGTCACTTTTTTTGCCGCAGAGTAGCATACTTTTCAGCAAGTGTAATAGAAATATCTTGAAGAAGAGTTTTTCAGATTAATTTCTGTACTTACAGTAGTAAATCCGTAGGAAAGTTTACTGGTATCTGAAGGCATAATTAAGATCTAGGATGAAGTGCAGTTTCTTGCTCTATGACATGCTTACACTGCCTAGAGAAAGCTACCTAAAGCAACACCAATTATAGTTCAGAAGAAATCTTTTCCCCTATTAGGTGCTCATAAATCATTGTGCACTGGAAATTAGATTACTTTTTTGCCCAGAGTATGGAAGGGGCAGCTACAGATTGAAACACAGGGAAACCTGTTCCTCACAGAGATTATATTGGTGTAAGAATCAAGTTATTCTAGAAACTTTTTTCTTGAGACATAATAATACTCGGAATTATTAATTAGATGTGGTGAGCATATATGGTCAATATGGAAGCTATTTCCTGTATATAATATTTATTTTTCTATAGAAGGAGAATCATAAACAAAGGAATTGGCAACACCTTTCAAAAGCCCTTAGTAATTTCTTCCAAATTAAACACCATTTTATTAAAGTTGCAGTCAAAGCCCTACAAAATCCTCGGATTTTCTAGTGATCTTAAACAAGAAACACCCTGGAATATTGCATTACCAGTAGTCTTATTTCTGGTGTTATGAAGAAGGAGCAATATCATATCTAACCTTTCTAGGGACATAAATACCCTGCATCCTTACCCCTCACATCCATTCATATTTTGAGAGTTGTTTGATGATAGAACCTTTGAATATTTGGAAATTTCATTACAATATTCTTTTAATTGCCATGTTTATTTTTACAATCCTTAATTCCTCCCACTAGGTGAGTGAGGAGGCTGAACAAACTCAGACATAAAGGAAAAGAAGAAAATGGAGCTTCAACATGTAACAGAGAATTGATGTAGATCAGAATTCATCAATATTAAACTTTTTAAAATGGAACCTTTTCTACTTTGCCTATCTGAACTGCCCATTTTTTTTTCTTAGCTAAGTAACATTGACAGTATTATGGAAGAATTGAAGTTTTTAAATACTATTTTAGGAATTAGGAGGAATATTAAACTTTTGAAGGAATTTGAAATAAAAAACAAATATGCCAACACTACAGTATCTGAGTAAAGATATTTTATGATGCTGTTACATCATCAATGCAGGTATTGCTATTTCCTAAACCAGTGTAGCTACTATGCTTTTCTCATCCTGCTGTCAGTCCCTGCAACAAGTAAGAGGAAGCTTTTTCTTACCACTGATGCCAACAGCATAGCTTACCAACCCTCTATGATCAAAGGAGGAATCTGGTCTGGGACATATCCTTCTCACTTGCCTGGCCTGAGACATAACCTCATCACAACAAAAAGAAGAGACTATACTGAGAAAATAAATGCAGGCTGATAACAATTTGCATATCCTCTGGGACAAATCACTCCACAAATCATAGCTGTCCAACCTTAATTCCCTTCCTCTACAGATCTATTGCTCTAATGAGTCCTATTAATATAAGGTCTCACAGTCTTATTAATCTCTTTGCTGAACACAGGCAGAATAATGGCCAGAGTAGAGGCATCAATGTTCTCTTAAAACTTTCTAACTCTTAGATGCCCTGTTAGGATTTTAATGAGAAGAAATATTCCATGTTTTTCAAGGTGCAAGATTTACAAATTAGGTTGGGACACTTTGGGTTTTTTTTTTTTTTTGTGGTTTTTTTTTTATTTTTTTTTTGTTTTGTTTTGTTTTTTTTTTCTTTTTTTTTTGTTGTTGTTTTTTTGTTTGTTTGTTTCCCCCCCCCCCCCAAAAAAAAAAAAATGACAGATGAGGGTTATTTTCCCACATTAAGATGTTAATGAGATGCAAACAAGTATTTGGTATTTTTAACATAATTAACTGTAGAGTTATTTTTGTTCTTTTCAGACTATTTTTCAATGTGCCTTTTATTTTCTGAGTAGTTCATCATATAATTAGGAATAATGAAACTGTTCAGTCCAAAAAAAACAAAAACAACAAAACCCCCAACCCCTACACCCTCTCGATTCTTTTGAAAGGAAAAAAAAATAGATGATTTGTAAGTAAGGTTAGAATAAATATTATTCAACTTACATGCATGTATTTCAAAATAAACTGATCCTGATGCATGATATTAAGGGTTTTTTTTTGAAAAATGGGCTTTTCTCTATTTATACACTGAAGTGAACAGCCACTAGCTGAAAATAAAAACTGCTGCTGAAGAGTGCTAAAGGCAGAAGATAGAGGAACTGTTCTGAAAAGGGAGCTGTACTAATCTTTGACATTCACCTTCCTCAAGAATAGCAGCTGGTAAATAAATACAATATTTGGGGATAGCAAAACACAGTCTGAGCCAGCTTGTGTTTGATTTCAGATATGTGTGACTGGTAGGAGGTGTGATGGGGGAACCACTGTGTATTTGATTTTGAATATAACATTTGTTTAGAGACAGCAGGACACCAGGAAGCAGTGGACCCTGTTGTGCTGCTGATCATCTCTGAAATATCCCTCTCTCACTTGTGATGTCCCTTTGTCTCCTCAACAGCCCTTTTACCTAACAATCTTTTCTAGGTCTTGGCAATTGCTTTCAGTCCCATCCAGGGGTCCACCTCCCAGCAGCTGGTGCAATGTGAGGCCAACAGTGCCTGGCTTTTCCAGAGAAATAAAGCTGGGGATTAACTACAACTGAAAGGGACTAAAAAAGTCGATCTAGCCCTGTGTTACTGGAGATCAAATGGCACAAAAAGAAGTTGAACTTAAGCATTGATGAAAATGTTAGTTTTCACTTAACAATGAAGACAGTAAGTTGAACTGCAATTTTCAAAAGTACTAAACATTATTGGACATTTCAAATCATTCTAGTATTAGAACACTTCCATTCCACTGGTTAGTATAGGAAGGATTCAAAGGGTAAGACATACAAGCCTACATTTGCATTTAAACAAACCAACTACTACCCTGCAGTCCTGCTTATCAGGGAATGAGGAAATTGCCTCTGCGTCCCTGTGTATTGCAAATGCATTGCAAAAAAAAAACAACAATAAAGCAACTCAACTGGCATTTGTAACAACTGCCTTTATCATTTTAGAGACATTTTGTAACCACCAGTTAAAGCCATATTATAAACTGAAAAAAAAAAGCCAGCAGGAATAATATCATACTACATGAAAACAGATGATATACAGACTTACTTTATATTTCACATGAAAAAGAGTTCATTTTATGTTTTAACATTAATTAATTTGGTATTCATGCTTGTAAGCACCTTCTTACTCCCTTTCCCAACGGCCTTGGTGTCTGCAGTGCTGTTGTTCTCACATGTCTCACTCCTCTCTCTGGCTGCAATTTTTCCTGCCCAGTAATTTTTTCCTTTTCTTAAATATGTCATCAATACCACAGGCACTGGTGGGCTCAGCCTTGGCCAGCAGTGGGTCCATCTTGGAGCTGTCTGGTGTTGGTTGTGTTGAATACAGGTGAAGTTTCTCACAGAAGCCACCCCTGTAACTATCATTCTACCAAAACTTTGTCATGCAACTGAGTACAATAACATTCACCAATAATGTATTTTTTGATATTTTTATAATATTTTCCGAGTAGTTCACTGTCTCTTAAACCATTTATATAAATACTTTAGTGGAATTTATCAAGCGATATAAAAATCAGATGCTAAATAAATTATTCTGTGTTGATATATTTTGCTCTTCAGACTGCTCCAGTTAAGGCTAGAGCTTGTCATGGAGTACTTACAGTTAATTACTTCCTATAGACATACCACAGCACAATATCTCCTTTCTCATGCCATCGTCCACATACATTCTCACATGCAGACATATACACACCATGACTTTTTTTCTTTTATATAAATACATGCAAATACTGAGAAATGGAGAAGGCATTCAGCATTTCTCAGCAGATGGTACTTCAGGGTGGGAGTTGCTTAATAGCAGAAGAATAAAAAAAAAAAAGCCATTTTAGCCTTGCAGTAAAAATTCTTGAAACACTAAAATAGGGTCTTAAAAAACTGGTTGCCTTGGTAAAGCAAAGACATCTGGTCTCCTTTGCCTAATAGTTTTAAAACAAAGTTTCGTAAAAAAAGAACAAGCTCAGAAACAGCATCATGCCTTCTTTTCAATCTATTGGTTCCCAAAACAAACTGGCTTGACATGTAACATCCCTGTGACCATGCATACACTTGAAATGCTCTTCCTTGTGACAGAGGAAATGTTTATATGTGGAATCAGTTACAGAGAAACCACTCCCAGTCTTGATTGAAAACATAGATGATTCACTGAAGAACAACCTTAAAACCAGTGTCTTCCTAATGAATATTAAATATTTAAATCCAGATTAAAAGAAAGAGAAAACTCACCCACAACCATTCCACACTTATGCCAGGCACCATTGGCCAAGCAGCACAGGCATCTATCTTTTCTCCTCGTACACACACCCCAGGGGTGCTACATCCAGGAGACAGAAGCCTTTTGCAGAGCAGCACATTGCTGCAGCAATAGGAAGGACATCCTCACCTTCAGCACTGAAGAGAAAATCAGCTCTTACCCCACACCTCTTCAACAGTATTCATGCATGTGGCATTCCCCACATGTCACATCCGGAGACATAAAACAAGATATCTGATGCACTCCTTACAAAAAAGAGAGGAGAAAAAGGTAATAGGACTTTCTTCTTCCTTATACTCATCTGCCTATGAGCACTTCTTTCCTAAAGGAAACTCATCTGATGTTCTCACCTGTCAAGAGGGCACTTATCCACTGAGGAACAGCATATCCCAGAATTTCACTTTCTCTGTTGGATGCCTTTTGGTGCTGCTCCTCTTTGCAGGAACCTTTAAACATTCTTTACACTAGGGAGAAATCTGAACAGTTGAATGCCAAAATCTCCTTCTCCTGTGAGACAGCTTTAGCTCTTGCTGTTGTCAGTAGCAGTCAATTCTCTTGAACTGAATCTGATATCTTCAACACTGTAGTCTGAGGCTTCTCTCTACACATCTCAGAGCCCTCACACCTTTAGGAATATGAGGAATAGGGCATATATTGAATGTGTGTTTCCCATGCAGACAGTGTGCATTCAATCCCTTAGACAAGGAGAGAGAGAGAGAGAGAGAATTCCCTTCTCACTGTCTTTGGTCTGCTCACACCTGAGCTGCTTCTTTCTTTGGCTCTTTAATTATTTTACTAGCAGCTCCCTATTCAGACACTATTCACACCTATGCTTTGCATGACAAACCTTCACCAGTAATTCCATATTGCAGAGTCTGCTCAGCGGCAAAGAGTTTGAAAGTTAAATATATATATTGCCGAATCAATGTCTTAAATCCTAATCTAACTCCCTTCTCGTTTTTCTTCTATGTAGTTAAAGACTCATAGAAGTTTGAGACTCATATTGCTTTTAATTAAACTTCACTTTCTTATATAGTGTTTGGGTAAGGAATCTCATTTCAGAAAGGGATTTAGCCAGATCTTTCAAGTGCAGAAAAGTTAAAAATCCTTATTTGGCATGGCATGCATCTATGAAGAAACAACAATAGTTCTGTTGGTTTAAATTATGTTTAAAGCATATGAGAAAAAATTGCTGAATAAAAATGGGCAATTTTTACAGATAATTTTTATTTGTGATTCCCAATGTATACGGAAATTTATAGGCTTTATTAAGAATTGTTTAGAAAGCATTATTTCATCCCACTAGCATTTTCCATATCTTGCTAACTACTGGGCATAATGGTTCTAATCAGATTTGACATTTGGTATAATTTCCTTGCTCAAAGGTAAATGTGTACTTTGCTTCTTTTCACTGGAATGCTTTCACCTGAACAATTTGGATGCATAGCAAAATTTGTGGTGGTAATATCTACAAATAGAATCAGGAAAAGGAAGTGATCTGAAAAGCAGACAGAAGCATGTTGAATGGTTTTGTCATGTTTCTTAATGCACAGCAAACACTAATTTTGTGCTCTTACTCATGTACTTTTTCTCTTTTTTTTTTTTTAAATTACAGTATCATGAATATGCCTCTTTTCAGGAAAGTTGAGATAAACCCCAAGTAGTTGAGAAAAGTTTAAATTTGTAATTCATTTGATAGTCCAATTTCAAGAATAACTATCTCCAAGCAGCTTCCATAATGTATAATGTCATGATACAAGAATATTGAATGAATGCATAACTAAGTAAAATAAACAGAATTATTAAATCAGGTGAATCATGCTTAAATGCCTGAAAAATATTGTATTAGAAATAAATTTCAAAGTAAGATTTATTTTCCTGTGTTCACATTTACTCCTTTTCAAAAGTAATTTCTGGAGTTTTGTCATTCACTTCACTGGCACATCTTGCTGGGAAGTACATACTCAGAACCTAACTCAAAGAATTGCAGTAGGTCATTAAATGGGAAAGGAAAGGTTTTGTCTTGTCAGAAATGGTTAAGGTGTTTTGCAATGGTCGTGCTAATCATCATAGCCCAAATACTTTCCCACTTCTTGACAGACTCTTGATTTCTTCTTTTCTGCTTTCAAGTGAGAGAGGAAATCTCTTTGTCATTCACTCCCATCCTCCCCAACAATTTTCAGCCTACTAGCTAGCTTAATTTTCCTTTCTGTGTTGAAGTTACGCACACAAATTTCCTAAAATTGAGCAAAATAATTTATGCTTTGTCAGATTAAGAGGTCTATGCTTTTATTTCTATGGGAACTATCCTGAACAGAGATTAACTATACATATATTTTTGCAGAGAAATTGCTTTAAGATTATTTAGTCTCATGGGCAGAAAGTCTTTGCAAAGTACTGAAGCATTCTCCATAACTTTGATCTTTTCAGAATATACCAAAACAATTTTCAATTATAGATGACTTTTACAGTTACTGATGTCTTACAGCTATGTGTCAACATGAAAAAAGAGGAAACAAAGTGCTTGGGAAAAGCAGCTTTGGTAATTCTACAGTGCATTTTGTAGCACTACCTAAAATTCACAGAATGTTTCTAAGTTTAGTTTCAATTTTATCTTTGAAATAAAGCAATATTTTCATCACATGAACTTTCTTTCTTAAGCACATCTCATATTTTTTGTTTGTCAACAGTTTAGTGCACAGAAAAGCAGCAAAGCAGAAAACAACAGTGTTAAAACAGAATGAGCATAAAGAACTCCTGCAGGTATCTGGGAGCACATTGCTTTCTTCCCCTGCTTGAATGCACTGCAAAATATTATTATAGCTCACAAGACAGCCCAGACCTGTGTCTAATGAAACTGGAAGTGAGGACTGTAGTGTCCCAGTAACCTTAAAATCTCACTTCACCTAGTCTAACTGCTCTGTAATGAGCAGGGACATCTTCAACAAGATCAGTTGATCAGAACTGCATCCAACCTGGCCTTGAATGTCTCCAGAGACAGTGGATCCACCACCTCTCTGGGCAGTCTGTTCCAGTATTTTACCTCCCTCATTGCAAAGAAATTTTGCCTCACATCTTACATCTATTGTTTAATTCACACCCCCTTGTAAATTCGTGTTGAACTGAAATAAAATCAGTGAGTAAGAGCTCACAGGGGGACAATAGTTTAATTTCACAACTAAAAGGGAAAGCTGTTTGCACTCTTGATACATGAGCCTCAGTAAAAGTTGCCTGGTAGTCACTGACAAACAGGAATTGCTCATCTATATATTTGAAATTCAGCATGAATCATAGAATCATAGAATAGTTAGGGTTGGAAAGAACCTTAAGATCATCTAGTTCCAAACCCCCTGCCATGGCCAAGGAAACCTCCCACTAAACCATAACACCCAAGACTCTCTCCAACCTGGCCATGAACACCACCAGCGATGGAGCATTCACAACTCCCCTGGGCAACCCATTCCAGTGCCTCACCACCCTTAAAGTAAAGAATTTCTTCCTCATATCCAATCTAAACTTCCCCTGTTTAAGTTTGAACATGTTACCCCTTGTCAGACTGTGTGATCACTGCAAAAAGGTTACGGCTCCAGCTGAGGGTTTTCTGCATGCAGCCACTTGCTCCTTGAATCTGTCCCTGATTTCTTTTTTCCCCAGAACCCACAGTTTTCACCTATAGTAATTCTAAGGAATCTTAAATGTCACTTGGAAGGAATAACTCTTAACACCCCTTGATATTGCTGTCCCATGGAAGCTCTCTCATCAATGCAGGTTTGCCTGCAGCCAGCTGTGCTCCCAGAGTGTGGTTTGGAAATCAGGGACAGCATAATCCTCAAAATACCTGTCCTTTTTTTTAACAAAACCTTAATCTTTTATGATAGGTATGTTAATGAGACCACATTCTTATTTCAGGCAGCTTCTGAGCAGATGTGAGAAACTGTTTAAAAGGCTTCATGAATGATTGACTGGGAGCTCCCAAATTTCTAGTTACCCATCAAGGCCTCTTGGAGTGACCTAACTGACTAAGCTTTGCAGCTGTGACTCTCAAGTGGTTAATTATTCAGCTTTCATGAATTAAACATTTCAATGTTAACTTCAAAAAGGTACTTGGGTTGGGTCTAAATTTCAATGTACATTGTGACAGATGACTTCACAGATATTCATAACAGCAATATATATTATAACTGTGTCAGGTTATGGCTCTCAGTCCCCCTTACTGTACGATCCTGCAAACATTACATGGACATTAAACATACAAAAACAATTCTGCATAAGAACAGACAGAGAATATACGGGCAGCTGGCATACTTGAGGTTTAGAACACCCAGGTGTGAGTCCTTGATCTGAGTCAGGCAGACTGCCTTGAATGATGGATTATAACTATTCTTCCTCTGTGGAAAGATTCCTCAGCTACCCAGCTGGTCCATGGTACAGTTACATTTCATGGCTCCCAATTATGTATTTGTAGATGAATGATACTGTAACTAATTTGGTAGCATAATATATAACATATTAAAATGAATACACTCCCTAGACTTTTTTTATAGTGTCAGTTACTTAAGCCAGGCTGGATAGAATGGATCCCAAATGATGTTCTGGCAAGAAGACACTAATTACCAGATGGATCATTTATACTATTTAGTTTTTTCTAGCTAAACTGCATTCCTGTAAGATGAGCATACTGTGGGTAATTACAAGGGTAGGGATCAATAGGCCATTTAATAGAGGTATAGTGGAAAGCTACCTCAGAATATCCATCAGGCTTAAATTAGACACAACTATAGGAAATGCAAAGCCATTTTTCTGACTTTATCCATATAAATGCATCACTTGAAAGTGAAAAGTTGTGAGATTTAGAAATTCATAAAAATATTAAAAATCACATATGAAACTGAATATGCCCTGATTTTGTAGTCTCAATAGTGTAGCCAGGAAGGTGCACATTAATATTTATCATTTTTAAAAATATTATGAATAACATTAATTTCATATGGCAGCTGTTAGTTACTATAATCTCATTTTTTTCCTAAATTTTAGCAGCTGCCACTACTCTTCATGTATGTGGTGCCTATAGAACATTATAATGTACAATGTGATTTTGTTGACCATTAATTGAAATGTTTAGGCTATCTAAAGAATCTCCTAGGCAATCATGCCTTGTAAATGACAAGGTAACAAGAAGAATATTTGCTCCTTAGTTACAAATATTCACTGACCCTCTGGGCCTGTTTGCAAAAGAGAATAAGGCTTTTACAATTTTTATTTTATTGCAATACACTATGTGTTTTTTACTGGCTGCTTCAGATATTCATTAAAGATAACTATTGTGACTTTTTTTTCAGGCATCTGTGCCTGAAGTCATGAATGGACAAAGGCATCTACAAATTAAGCAATTCAGTCTGTCACTTTTTTAGGCTTCCTAGTGTTAAGTTTGAAAGCACATGCAGGGCTCCGGTCTTGGAAAGTGTGAAGGATCTTAGGGGGGGAACCCCAAAGACCTGTGTGCTGATAGTCAAAAAACACACTGGAGGGCATCTATCATCAATCCAACCCCTTCCCTGGGGAGTGCTCTAGCCATAAGAGGAAAGTCAAGGGTAAATGGCTTTATTGCCACAAGGGACTAGAGATCAAGTTGGAGAGAGAAATGAGCATTCAGGATATGCAAGCAGGTAGGCAGACCTGAGTTCAAGTAGCCTTGAGTTCCTCAGTCTCAAATAGGCTGATTTTTCTACTTTATATCTTATATGGTCCCTTTTCATGGTTTTTGGCTTCATACTTCAGATCCCTGGGTTGTTTTATTTTTTTTTTTCAGTAGATTGATTCAAGTACTCTTGAATGTGGGGTGCATTTTTACTGAAAAGTTTCAAGGCAGAATGCACAATATTAATTTAATATATTTATTTTGATAGACTAGATACTCCCTGTAGAGCTCCTGAGTAGAAATATCTGATATTGGGTTGATTGCTTTCCATATTTCCCTCAGAGAGACTGTTCAAAACGAGTCACTTAACTCACTTCTTCACTGTAGTTCTTGTCACAGGCAGACAAACAGCACTCTTGCCTGCATTTAAATGCCATTGTGTCCAGATTATGTGAGCAGTCTGATGGCCTCTCTGACATTCAATAACCCTTTAATGCTGAAAATGGGACCGTTCTCCTGTGCTTCTTTATAGGGACAAATGAAAATATTTTTGCTCCTATAGGTTTAACCTAGCACAAGTTTTAGTCACAGGTAAAATTACAAAAGAATTGAGGTGTAGAGCAGAGAGGAAGCACTATAGACTTGTCTCTAGGGACCTGCCAGGCTAGGAAAGCATGTACATCTCAGGCCTGATTCTTGGGAACAGATTATAAAAGTCACTTTTTGTACAAACAAACGGAGTCAGAATTGTCATGAGTATGGTTTTGCATGTTAGTTAACTCTACATGAGCAGTGTCACCATATTAAATAAACACCAAATCTCTGCCATATGACTGCAAACTGTGGCAGGTCTTGATTTGTGTAAGGACTGAACCCCTGGCACCAGATAGCAAATTGTAATAGTTTGCCTCATTCCCAATATTGTACCTCTCCCTATCTTTTTAGCTATTTTTATTAGACTATTTACATTCAATGTCTTTCTGTAGTTTTTCATTTGTTTTGAAGTATTCAGGTTCAAATACTCTTTTTGAGAAGTTCAGACAAAGATGCTTCAAAACATGAGTGATCAGGGAATATCCCACATGGTTTACCTTCTTTCAGTTGCTTTCCCCTCCAGGAGCAATTTCAGCTTCTGAGTTGCAGACACAGCTCCCCTTCTTGGGACCCTGAGATACTTACCTGTTTTGAATAGCCTTTTTAGCCTTACTTTAGCTCTGATCCCAGCCTCTGTGTGCTGTTCCTGGGAACTATTGACTGATAACCTTGCAGCCCTTTCAAACACCCTGACTTCACGAGCACTCTCCAGGCATTCATTCCCTGATTCCAAGCCCTCATTTGGTGGTCTGGGTCGTCTTCCAGTTAAGCCACCAAGTCTGAGTCCTCAATCACTGCAGTACTTGACTGTAGCTGATGTTTGAGTTTTACCTGCACTCTGGCACTAATTTGTATTTCTTCACACATCGGTGAATTTTCACAACATTTTCAAGAACTTCACACATTTGACAGTAACATCTTCTCATGTGAAATAGCCCAGTTGTTAAAAAACTATAGGCTGAGATTGACTTCTTGTTAAAATAAGCCATTCTCTGATGTATTTCCTGTCAGCAATGCTACCATACTTTTGCCTGTGCAAAAACCTTTGTCATGTTTCACAGAAATAGCTCTAGAAGTTCTACAGCTTATTTAGCATTTTCTTTCAGTTTTGACTGGACCAGCTTGAGTATTCCACATTTCCTTTTAATTTCTCCTACAGATTTACAAACATTTCAACTGAATAAGACAAAGAATAGGTTCTCATTTCCCACCTTGAACCAAGCTCAAAATTTCCACTTCTGTCATCAGTCTTGTCTCAGAATGAATGAGTTTTTTTCTTTGCATAAAATAAAAGTTATAAAGTTTATAATTTATTTGTATTTTTGATTCAGAAGTATCTTAAATTTTAAGATGGAAACCTTTTATTGGAAAATCAAGATGAAAGATATGCTGAGAATTAAGCTTGTGTTATGAAAGGTTTTACTTTCTCCAAATTGATATTTATTTTGAAATACTTTGGGTCAAAGAAAAATTATTTAAATGTTGCTAATAATGTCTTTAAAAAAGAGAGAATGCATTTGTTAAAATAATATGTTGAATTAAACTTACTTGTTAAAGAGTTCTTATGAATGCATCTATATCTCTAAGTGCTTTTAGATCTTTGCTGTGATTAATTACACAGGTCCACATCTTCTTGCAGAAGAAAATAAACTGTCCTGAACTTTTGAATAATTTACATGTGCTGGCAATAATGTGATGCTAATTCTCAATGAGAAATTGCTAAGCCACATAATTGTTTTAAAATCTATTATTTTCCAGTTTAGTCTTTAATAATAGAAGATTGAATGGTGTCACATAGTGCAACAAGCTAAAAAAAACCCTCAATTTGGGAAAAGTTTTCATTTCTATTGACCTCAGTATGCTTTAAACTGAACAGCAGCTGTTGTCTAAATGTCTCCCCAGAGACCTGGACACTGAATGACAGCCAGAGGCAAAACTTACTCAAGGCTTCTTAGCAGGAGGGTAGGCGAAACTGAATCCTACTGGCCCAAGGATAGAGATAAAATTAGTCAGCTCTGGGGAGACAAAATTGTCGGGTTTGTTTTTTACAGCAGAGGCTGACCTTTCTGTTAGGACCCCTCCCTTAACTAACAATGTTCACATCCTTGCAGAAGGCCCTGACCATCAGTAGAGGTAACAAAAAAAACATTCTCCAGAGATCTGGCACAGGAAAGGCAGGCAATAGGCAGTTCCTCAGGGGCTTTAACTACCAGATTCACTTAACTGTAAAGCTTAGAATAAAGTGTTGAACAATGTAAAAGAAAGAGAGAAAACAAAGAGAGTAAGAGATGCAGGTGGTGGTGCTAGCTGTCATTCTGTTTATGGATGGTAGAAGACAGAATCAATTAGAAAAACAGTAAGAGTTTTGGCAGTGTACTCAGATAGAGAGAAAATTTCACCTGCGAGGTTGCACATGTGCAACAACACAGTTCAATCTGTGCTTGTGTAGAGCAGTGAGCAAGAGAATAAGTGAACAAGCCTTCAGTTTACTGTTATATCTCACTTTGGAAAACTGATGCAGGGAGGAGTTAAAGGAATTTATTCTTTGATCCACAGGAGTTAATGGAGAGAATGAAGATTAAGATGAAGGAATCTTCAAGTGAGATTCTACCCTTGTTAGGTCACATGCTCCTTATTTTAATATTGTTCTTTCAAGTTTTTATTGTATTGTGGATATATATAAGTTATCCTATTTTTTTCTGATTTGAACACATTTTTACCCTCACATTCTCTTCATTTTCATTAATTCTTCGTTGAACACATTTTTTCTAAATGCACGTATTTATACTTGCCTATATGAAGCTATTTCTATTAATTTGTACTTTTTACAGAGTTTAAAAATTTATCCCTAAATACATTTTCTTGAAAATAATTCACAAAGTACATATGTGTCTCACTGCTCCACTCTTCAGTCGCAGTCTTCACTTCTTTCAACTGCTTAGACTTAAAAGAATTCCTATTTTTATTTCATCTCATACACATTATCTTTCCCACAATGGGGTAAATGCAATCTTACAAGTGCACAAAAGTCAACTTGGATAGTGCCCAAAGCTGCAGTATAGTTGCAATCCTTTACAATTTTTTCACCTTCCCTTCATTTAGAGTAGTAATGAGGGCAATATTTCTTTGCACCAGTCTATCCAAAGAAAATATCCTCCACTAGCAGAGGCTTAGAATAAACATTTCAAGACTGAGATCCATTCATCTATAAACAGAGATGACATGGTTGACATTTGCTGAAAAAAATAAGCAGAGATTATCTTTCCATAGTGGCAGGAGATTGAAAAAGAGTTGGAACATGGTGTTGGGTATTTTTCTTCCCAGAAAGCTTCGTCTCCTAGTAAGTTGCAGCAGTTATGATCTTTACACTTAAAATGCATCTAATGAGCACCCACCATAATTCAGACTGTATGTTAGCAGAACCCAAGCATTTAGATATACTTTCAGGAAGAGAGAAATTAAAACCTTTTGTTACCTTCAGCTGGAAGGGCAGAAATTTTAAAGATAGTCTTTGACTCGAACAACATCAAATTTATTGACTTTTCATGTTCAGATTTGACAGTACTTGAAAATAACTTCATACTTACACCCTGTCCATTCCTTTGGGAATCAAATCTGCCACATACCTCATGTGTAAATTGCATTCTAGTAATGCAAATTCTTATATTTCTTTGTATGTTTCTGTTGGTCTTTTTTTTTTTTTTTTTTTTTTTTCCACAAATCACTACCTTTTTTTTTTTTTCTTTCCGGGAACCAAGTGTAGGATTTAAACAAAATATAGTCTACCTAAAAGGTTGAAAATTTTAAAGTTAAGGTGCAGAGAAGAATAGCCAAAAAAGGAAGGAAAGACAAAGACCAAAAAGGAGCCCAAGAGAACATGTACAGATGACTTTTTAAGAGTGGGAAAGCAACTCCAGGCACAGTGGATTAGGAGACATGATTCTAATACTACTTAGTAAGGGAATGAAAACGCTCATGATGTACCACAGTACTGCAATCTATAAATGTTTAGAATTAGCAGTTTTATTATCAGGTTCAAGGACATGGATAATAATGCTGACTAACACCTAAAATAAAAATGTAGCACACTGCAGGGTTCTTTTTCCATGGGAAAGCTGAACTCCTTTAGTGTTGTAAACCCTGCTGTGAAGACAAACGTAACTGGTGGACTTCTTTCCCACATATGAAATTCCAGCTATGAATCACCTTTTATCCCCTAAATATGGTGCATTTCCAAAGAATTTTCCAAGCATGTGTTTCAGTTTGCTCCCATGATATCCAGCGTCTGGCTGCAGATGCACAGATCAGCACTGGTTCCTGCCTCACCAGACTCCCTTAGCAACAGGATTGCCTGAGAAATTGCTCACAGAAAAACCTGGGCCCAACACGCACTTCCTCACCTTCTTGTCTTTTTCACCCCATGTCTGACCTTAGGCCAACCAATTCAGGTCCAGGACAGGAAGCACTGATTGTAGGAGCCTTTAAAATTGCAAAGCTTCCTTATGTGCAGGGAGGAATCCTGAGGGACAACATCCAGCTGCTCTATACTCAAAATGCAATGCATAATAGATGACCATGTGCTAAAAGAGAGCAAACTGAATTCAGAGAATTGGAGGAATCAACCCAATACTTTCTAAGTGTAATAACAACATGCTATTATTCCTAGTTATCATACTTCATTTTTCTCCATGTCTTTTTCAGTTTTATTACCTTGACTAAAAAGGCAAATGAAATTCTAGGTTTAATGTTATAATTAGTATGCTTCCTTCCTCTATAACTTGTCAGCAGTAAACCTCATTCATGACAGGGAGATGGAAGCCTCTTTAGGTTTTTATTCTTCCTAAATCTTGAAGAAAATAACCCTGTTCCTCCTCACTGTTCTTCATCTACCATGTCCAGTTCCTTCTTCCCCGATTCCTAAGACAAAGACAATTCAGTATCCCAACAGGAGAAAAAACACATGTTGAGTTTGCTCATGTCAACCTCTCCAATTTATTTATATTTGCTTTGCAAAAAAAGTAAAGCATAGAAATCAAACCTGTGTAAGCCCACTGCTGCCAGTAGGTAGCAGCTGTCAGCAAACCAAGACAAATCAGTTTTCATTGAGTCACAAATTGCAGCTGAAGAAACTTGCTTCCTTTTTCCCCTGCCTTGTTCTCTTTCCTTGCTGCCAAAGATTACACAAAGCAAAACTTTCCACCCCAAAAAGCAATCAGATTGACTTTTCAGAAGGGGTTGGAGTTTCATGGTTGTCTTCTTTGCTGATATAGAAACAGATTTGATGTTCTCCTGCTGTTTCTGAGACTGGCCTGTCCCTTGTGATTTTATGACATGAAAAGCCACAAGTGGATCACTGCTAGGTATGTGCTGGGTTATCTCACTACTCAGCTGGGTGGAAGTGGTTGCATGTTTGGATGAACCAGCACTGCAAACCTGGCCAGATACCGGTATAGATGCTCTGAAGCCATTCTGTTGGGATGCTGAGTCCAGGCAAATAAGCCCTGCTGGGATAAGCAGAGGATTCGTGCTGACTCATCTCCATGTGGATGCAGGCCCCAAAAATCTAATCTCCTATGCAGGTCCCTTGACCTTACTTTGTTTTATGTCAAAACTGGCTTTCAGTGCAATTTGGATTATTTTCCTCCCTTTCTTGAAAATTTCTTCTGCTGTATCACACCACACAATCATGTCATCAATGTTTTGCAGGTGTTCTAGAGCTTCTCCCTGTTCCTGTGCAGTCTGGATTAGTCCATGGCTGATAGTAGTGCTATGTCTCCACCCCTGGGCCAGTCAGTTTCAAGTGTACTGGACACCCCCCAAGTAAAAGTGAACTGTGGCCTGCACCCCGGTGCCACAGGAATTGAGAAAAATGCATTGGCAATATCAGTCATGGCATACCATTTTGGCTGCTTTTGACTCCAGTTCATACTGAAGTGCTAGCATGTCCGATACGGCAGCACTTAAGGATGGTGTAACTTCGTTGAAGCCACGATAGCCTACTGTTAGTCTCCACTCTCCATTAGACTTTCACACTGGTCATATGGGGCTGTTAAGGAGTGAGCAGGTCCTACTGATCACTCTGACTCTCCAGTTTACACATCAGCTTATGGATGGGAATCATGGAATCTCAGTTAGGTGTGATATTGCCACCGGTGCGCTGCTGTGGTCACGGTTGGCACTTCTTCTTCAACTTTCAGCAGCCTCACAACAGAAGGATCCTCTGAGAGACCAGATAAGGTGGACAGCTGCTCAATTTCCTCTGTCTCCAAGGCAACAACACTAAAAGCCCACAGTATCCTCTTGGGCCTTTGAAGTACTCTCCTCTGAGATGAAGTCTATGCCACAGATGCATGGAGAGTCTGGACCAGTCACAATAGGGTGCTTCTGCCTCTCCTTTGCAGTTAGGCTGATTTCAGCCTCCTGTACAGTCTGGAGCTGAAACACAGGTGGAATCATACAGACTGCACTCATCCTTGTGAACATGAAATATTGCAAGCTGTGTGTTGGGCTCACAGCCTGCACTGCTGCAAACCCAGATATATCACACCCACTATAACTATTCATAATTTAATGCTGTATTATGCTAGGCTCCAAAGGCCCCTGTTATACCCACAGTTCTGTGCCAGGTGCTGCAGAAAAATGTAATTTGGAGATGGCCTAGTAGGTACACTGAGACTGGTATGTAAAACCTGTCCTCCAACTAAACTGTCCATAAGAGATAAAAGGTTGCCAAGGTGAGAACAGTCTCATGATGAAAATGCAAACATACATCACTGTCACAACCAAAATGAGGTGTGAGGAAACACTAGGGCTTAAACTTGCAGGGCTTGAATGAGCATAATTTTAGTTAGAATCCTGCATGGGTAAGAAGCAGTACCTTTAAATGAAGAAGAAAGCATAGCGAAAGAGCAGAAACATATCCAATGGCTAAATAGGCATTGAAGCAGTCAATCACTGAGGAAGCATAAAAGCTTTTAAATGAAAGGAGCTTAAAGTTGAAGCAAAGAAGCTCTGTGCTATTGTTTGATTCTTGTTGCATTCAGAAAATCAGGACTGTGTGTTTATTGTTTGTGAATAGCTGTGATTGCTCCTAAGCTGAGATGTAATCAACTTCTCTTCAAAAAAAGCAACAAAAGAAACCCTGGAACATGGTGAACTCCTTGGGTCAAACAAAAAAAAAAAAAATCATATAAAAAGCATAACTTTTCCTGATAGGGTTAATGTAAAAGTGGCAATATAATCACTATGAAGGTTGACGTCTCGTTCTTGCCACAGGACATTAGCTGGAATCTATGACTTGGGGCTATAATGTCCTTAATTTTGACTTGAATGTCGGAGGTGCTTAATTTGGGCAGAAAAGCAAAGTTTGGACAACTGTTTTATTTTCCAACTTTATCTATGCCTTTGGCATATTTTATACAGAAATTTTAATGCAGCAAAACTCCCTAATGTGAAACAGTGGGTTGAAAAATCTTTTGGGTTATTAGTTGTAAGACCTAAGAATCCTCTGATCTTACTCAGAATTCAAAAATCTCGGACTTCTTTCAGTCAAACAAAAACAGTGTATATGATTTTGTTTTCTCTTCCTTTAATTGCTGTGAATATTAATCAGATAATAGTTGCGTTGAAATGTTCATACTTCCATGATATTTAGAATTGATTCCTACGAATTCTTCTGTATGACAGGAGGGATGTATACGTATCCTAGGCTCACTTGACCGTATGTACTTAAGGCTCATGATGTCACACAGGTACTAGAGGCTGAAATTCATGTTTATGAGTTTGGCATTTCATCATCTGTGGAGCAGTATGTTCCCATGATCAAGGCCATCGTTGCTACACTAGACTTCAGTTTTCTTGCATTCTTGTTAGACCTTCTGGGCAACCAGACTCTATGTGCAGCTTCCTATGCCTGCAGTCTCATGAGAGCAAATCTTTATGGGAAACCTGAACTATTTCTTTTCCTTGTGAGACACCTCTCCTCTATCCAGCTTTTATCTAATATAGAGAACACAGGCTGGGATCCCAAGACCACAGCCTTTCTGGAATGTTTTTAAGAGCTGCCTTTTTCTGTATGTGCTTTTCCTAGTAAATATGAAATACAAAATGATGGGTGCCTGAGGAAATAGACACTTCTGACTCAAGCAAAATTTACAGCATATATTAAAGCACAGAAATGTTTCAGGTATGTTATGAGGCATGTTACTTTAGTTTTGCATTTGAACTATAATTTGTATGTGACTATATTTCTTTCTATGACTGAGGAGCAAATGCACCCAAAACATTTAAAAACATCTTAGATTTGCATTAGCATTCTTTTATGATAGTTCTAATATTTTCTGATATTTATTAATAATGAATGAATAACATAAAACCATAATGTAATGTAACATTCCATAATAATAGTACAGTAATTGAATGTTGATTCAAGAAAAAAACAGGAAGCTTAGCTTCTTCTATCTTGCTGCTCCATTAGAATAAGTTTGAATCATCCTTTTTACGCCGTTCATAAGGCTTGTATAAGGCATTATCCCTTAACTTTCTCCTAGCAAACTTAGGGGTAGGTGCCTGCAAAACAACTCTAGATCATGCTACAGAAAGCAGTATAAAAAACCCCACAAATGTTAAAAGCGTTTAGCTCTTGGAACTAGAAATACAAGCAAGTGCTTAATGCAGCCTAAACATCAAGAAATAGTCATGACAATGATTTACACAAAAGCATAGTGTGGCTTCTTTTGCAGTATGGTGTTACATAATACCTTGAAGGTTTTCTGGGAATAAAATATTGTACATATGGTTTAGTGGTGGCCTTTATACTTTCCTGGGAAAAGATGTTCTTTATGCATTAACTTCTTCACAGATGAAAGGATGAAAGGCAGATCCTGTAACATCATCATGTTCAAGGCAGAATGCTCTATGATATGGATTATTTTTTTAGCTCTCTGAAAAGACTAACAATTTCCCAGCAGCCATAGTCAAATAAAGAGGGGAAAATTACTTAGACACTACTTATCAAAATAGGCTCTTTCGTTGAGCTTGCTTCCCTGCTGCTGTTTTGACAGCGGCTTCATATACTGATGTCCATCTCTTGAAGGGCATGGTGCTGTGTGCCAGTTGCTCCTCAGTGACCATTTCAATGAATATGACATCTGCACAATTGCCTCTGATCTATATTCAATTTTCTTCTCTAATCTCTTATTTCTCTTTAATAGCACCTGTTCAAAGAACAATTTTGCCAGGTGGTAGAGGAAAAACATGTTTCCTCTTTATTGTTTCCCTGTTTCTTTTTCCTCCAAAATAGAATAGGGTGAAAGAAATGTAATTTAATTTCTCTAATAAAATAGCCACCCTCTTCTCTCTCTCTTTCTCTCTTTTTCTGTTTTTTTGGCAAAACCACAAAAAAGTGGCTTGAACAAAGGAGTAGAGTGTGTCCTCAGCAAGTTTGCTGACAATACAAAACTGGGAAGAGTGGCTGACAGCCCACAGTGCTGTGCTGTCATTCAGAAGGATTGATGTAGGCTGGAGAGATGGACAGAGAGGAAACTTTTGAATCTCAACAAAGGCAAGTGCACGGTTCTGCACCTGGGAAGGAATAACCTCATGCACCACTGCAGGCTGGGAGCTGAGCTGTTGGGAAACAGCTGGAAAATAGGAGAAGGACTGGGGGTCCTTATGGATGACAAAGTGTCCATGAGCTAGCAATGTGCCCATGTGTCCAGGAAGGAAAATGGTATCCTGGGCTGCATTAGGAAGAGCACTGACAACAGGTCAGGGGAGGTAATCCTCCCTCTACTCAGCCTTGGTGAGGCCTTACCTGGAGTACTGTGCCTCTTTCTGGGCTCCCCAGTACAAGAGGGACATGTAGGTCCTGAAACAAGTCCAGCAAAGGGCTACTAGAATGATTAAGGGTCTGGAGCATCTCTGATATGAGGAAAGGCTGAGGGAGCTGGGTCTATTCAGCCTGAAGAAAGCTCAGGGGGGATCTGATCAATGTATGAGTACCTGAGAGGGCATCTAGAGGGAGCCAGACAGGGGTGACAGGCAGTGGAGCAAGAAGTAGTAAGCATAAACTGAAACACAGAAATTTCCATGTGAACATGAGGAAGAACTTTACTGGGAAGGTGACTGAGCACTTGAATAAGTTGCCCAGAGAGACTGTGGAGTCTTCTTCCGTGGAGATATTTAAGAGCCATCTGGATACAATCCTGAGTAATGTGTTCTAGGTGACCTTGCTTGAACAGGGTGGGTGGACTAGATGACCTTCAGTGGTCCCTTCCAACCTCAACCACTCTGTGATTCTGTGATACTGTGAAAAGTGAAACACAGTGCCATGAAAATCAATTCAGGTTTTGCTGTAGACTTCAATGAAAGTAGGGTTTATCTACGGACTCGGATGATGCTTTCCCTTGAGCGGAAATGAGTGTTACCTTGGTTATAAAAACTCATATTCTAGATTAGTGTGTTGAGATAACGTTTCGATCAAAATAAATTATATAGCCTGCAGTAAAAGTTCAGTGACTCAGAATGCGAAGTAATCTTTCATCGGCTCTTCACCAGTCCAGCTTTCTCAAATACATTTATGTATGCTTTTAACTGAACTATTAAGAGTCAATTTTGCAAGCCCAGTGCTGAAAAGAGCACAGAGAGTCTGAGAACTCATCTTTCTTCTTCTCATCATTATTGAAAGCCTTATACTGCACACTTCCATTCCAAGCCTTGATAATTCTCATTGAAACAGTTTGTTGGTTTTTTTTTTTTTTTTTTTTGATATTACATGTTCTGGGAATAGAAGTTCTTAATAGCTAGAAGTAGCAAGTAAAATTCACCAGTACAAAACAACCAAATGAAGCACCTTGCTTTCTGTTGAGAAAATATGACCTGCATGGGAGGTGTAAAGTTAAGATTTTAATTTTAATACAAAAGGTGTGGAAAACCCACCAGTGTTGCCTTGCTCTGTTTCTAGCATCTTATTCACCAGAGTGATCTCTATTGCTTGTATAAGAATGGTCGCATAAACACTGTTGCCATGGTTTATTTTGTAATAGGTATTAATTTGGAGAGGATATTACAAGACTTTAAAATCAGATTTGTTTACATTTCATTCACTTCTGTACTTTGGAAATTAACATTACATTGTCTAGATGACTTTTCTCATTGTAGCTTAAAAAAATCAAGACTTTTGCTGCTGGCAAAATTAACAGTATAGATGCTCTAAATTGTTACATAAATGCAAAATTCATTGACTCCAATAAGCTTACGTTGCAGAAGTGCATTGCAGTGTTGTTCTTTTAATGTTTCATTTGGCAATCTGCAGTTGATTTAGTCTAATTTTGTAAATATCCGTACAAAAGCATCATCATGACCAAAGAGACAGTGCTATCACCAGCAGGCAGTCCTGCATCTTAACATTATGTTTTGAAACTGCTTAATATAATGTTTTTGTATAGACTTTAATTAAATCAAAGTACTAGAGGAAGGCGAGGGTTGTGAATGCTATTTGTGTGATATCATGAGAAACACCAAGAAGAAAATGGAAGTAAAGACATTTGTTTGCCAATGTTATTTGCAGTGCCCACATGAATAACTTAATTATTGTAAGCATGTGTTGCAGCCAGTGAAAGTTCCTCCTAGATGGCAGAAAGACTTTTCTCAGAGAGAGGATTTATCAGTCATAGGAGCAAGCCTAGACTCATGAGCACTTGGCAGGCTGAGAGATTTTGCTGTCTTTGATTGGGTGAATAGAGGATGAAGTAGCGATGCTGAGGAGTCTTTTTGGGTGATTGTTCATGAATAAATTCCTCAGACATATAGTGTCTCTTCTAGGCAGTTACCCAGTTTTCTGTGTGAAGATCAGTCCTTCTGAAACTGTGGGAAGAACGATAAGAAGAATGTCATTCAATCTGTCACAATGTATTTGTCATGTACATTGAGATTATAGATAGGGGTTTTGCTGACATGCTCTGGCCAGAAGGTGGCTTAACTACAACAGGCTCCATGTTTGATTTGAAACTGTGGCACTGAGAGGGAGCCAACACCCAAGAGTAGTCCAGAGAAAGCACTGGCAGAAGGTCAGTTTATAGACTGATTTCCAGGAAAGTGAAGAGAATACGCTGGAGACCACTTCAAAGCAGGCCATAATTAGAAGTATGATCATGGCAGTAAAATCTGGGTGTTTTCAAAGGTATCAGGTGGTAATTCCCAGTATAAGGATATCCGTCATATCAAGGGTATGATTTTAAGATATGATTGTCAATGAAATGGCTAAAAGAATCACTGACCAATTAGGGTTTTCTTATCTTGAACCACAGGAAAGACTCACAGTCACAAACTTCATGATAACCCTCTTACCTCATCTTACTGAAACTGTGTCTCAGAAGGTTACCATATTCCTCCTGTTCTGCTCTTATTCGCCCTCATTTCCTCTCCTTGAGAGTACATGCCTCAGAAAGAGAGGCAAATTAAACTGAACAAATACAAACCAACTTACAAAATCATTTGCTGTTCCATTCTGAAAAATGGCAAAATTTTGAAATCTAATATGCAGAGACTCTCTAGGATTTGGGAATATTGGGAAGCAGAAATTACTTCTACAAACACATGAAACTCTAGTTCCTAACTTTCTGTGGTGGTGAAAGAAAATGCTAAACAGAGCCACATTTTCATCTGTAAAGAAAAATTGTCACTGGTCCAGAACTGAACATTGCCCATTCTGGGCATTAAGCCAAGGTGATTTAGTAGGGAGGGAGGAAGTCTACATTTGGAGAGAGGAAATATTTCTCTGGCAGGTTGATTTAAAGGAATGGCAGCTGTCTGAAACTGCTGAGGGAGACAGCATTGTACAGTGCATCTTGGGGGAGAGGGGTTACCGGGCACATGATGTAGACAGACATGAATGTGCGATAAATGGAAAAGCATGTGAAAAATGTGCTTGCACACACTTTGAAGCTTTGGAAGCCTGTATATTTTGGGATGATCTTTTTCCTCTGTAGCTTAATATATCTGAAATAACAAGGAACAAGCAGAATCCTTGTAGCCTCTAGGGAAGCTGCACAGGAACACAGCAGCTGTCCACCACCTCCTTCTGGTGTGGCTCCTGGTGAAGAAGGTTCACTGGCTTTCCAGTTCAGCCGAGCTTGCAGGAATTTCAGTAATACAATCAGAGTTTAATGAAGATAAAAAAGCCCAAACTGATTTCTAGTAGGCTTAAGTACAATATTTTGTACAGCTTGATAGATGATTCATGGAAAAGTTAATGCTTAAAACTGGAAGGCAACATTTCTTCTGCCCTGGTGCCACTCCAAGCTCCTGTGTGAATGATCTGCCAACAGATTTGTTATAAACAGGAGACCAAACCCTTTCATTTTCATGCACTGAAGTGCAGCGTTTCTGAAACACAAATAGATTGCTTTAGTCTGTCATCCCAGTAAGCTCCAGTTCAGACTGTGCCAATAGTCAGGGATGGATGTGTCATAGCTGCTGGAAGTGCTCCAGTAGGTAGTGTGGTGAGCCTGGTGCTAAAGATATGCTTTAAAGATAGGTCATGAGGTGGATTTGGCAGGGTAAGTTTCAGATAGATGTTGGACATGTGGCTAAATGAAGGAGCATGGCCACAGGAAAGGCAAGAGACCCTGTGTGCCACTTCAGCCAGTGTCCACTGCCCATGAACAAAGGCCTGTTAGTGTGGGTTCAGGTGGGCTTCCTACAAGACCTGAAGCTCAGTCATTGTGTCCAAAAGCTATGACTTTTCCCAGAGCTGATTCCAGTCTCCTCTGAGGGCTGTATGTGCACTGATCTCCTCTGCTCTCTACACTGAACAAATTTTCCAGAAGCACAAGTCAATTTCCAATGTAGAGGGAATTTTTTCAGAGATTCAGCCTCTTCCCATTCTGCTAAGGGGCTAAGGATGTACCTGACAAAGTTACCTCACTTAATCCTAGGCACTGGTGATGAATTTGTTAAAAATATCTTTTTGTGTGACAGAACGGTACTGATACTTTAAATCCACCATCTTTTATTATCTTTATACACAATGCAATCTATAAATTTTCTTCAGTAAAGATTATTAGCGTACAGTTTGTGCAATAAGTCTGGAAGGACAAGATCTTAGGTAGTTTGGGACGCATGATGAGTCACAGCTATTTTATAACCCTATGAGAAAATATTATAATGCATATAAGCCCAAACTCTAACTAGATTAACAGCATTTTGCCTTTCAACATTCCTTCATGGACACAATTGATATGAAATTGTCATGTCTTAAATCACTGCATAATGCTGAAATGTGCTGTTAAAGACTTCTTTATTTCACCCCACTTTTCTGCGATGAATGAATGAAATAACTTCTGCAAATAATTTGCACATGGGTTGGGTAAGCTATAAAATATTTTGTCAGACAATGGGATGCAAAAGTAGCATGTAAAAGCTATGGATATTTACAATAACAGCTCACATGAAAATAATTTGTGAATAAGCTGAAATATAAAGATATAAAGGAGAGAAATAGAGCAAACAAAAACGTCAGGATAAAATATTACATTTGGAAAAGATGGCAGAAGCCTTGAGTTGTGAGGAAAGATTTATTAGCCCATGGAAAAAGAAATCTGAGAGAAACTGTAAGTCATGTAAAGCCATTAGGGATAACTGCTGCAGATATTGGAGATGTTGGCAAGACAAACTTACTTTAGTAATACAATCCATCTAAACAGTCAGAGAAGTGAAGTGTGAAATGAAAGAGCACATTTTTAAAGAACTATGTAAAAGAGTTGGAGCAAATAAATGCCTGACTGTAAAAGTCCATATAACTTTCTTGCAAGACTTGAAGTGCCTGTGATGGTTTTGTATGGGAAGTGATGAATATCCTGAGTTTCCCAAAATTATAGATAGTATCTACATATTTTAGTAAGGTAGAGGGAGAGAAAGAAAAGAAATGGAAAGACAGAGAAGAAAATCAAATGCAAACCAAAGGAACAACGTGAGCCACTTCTCACAATCTGGCATTTAGATTTCATTAGTACCTCATATATGAATTTTAATATAGCCAAATATAAAACCTAGTGCTATAGAGTATTATATAAGAACAGAGGTGAAAAGCCATTGCAGATGAAATGTTGGGATTTTTTCCACTGATTCCAGTGGCATCATAATTTCAGTTAGTACAATATTCCCCATTTAAAGGTAGGATATAATGGGTGAGGGTTGAGGTCTGAACTGCACGTTCATAGGCAAAGGCTAGCATGGATCAGCACTTCTGCACCCTGTCTTTAACCTCTACTGTGAAATTGATATCTGTCATAAATAACTGCCAATTTGTCCACAGTTTATGTATTTTTATCTTTAATCTAAGTAAAAGGTATTTGAGACAAATATTGCCATTAATCATGAACTTTGTTAATGTGCTGCTTCTTTGTGTGTTAAAATTTGAAGAGACTTCCACTTAATACACATATCAGTTATCGATTCAAGTATGAAAGTAGTCTGATGTTACTGTGAAATGAATGGTGATATTTGTGTTTTTTAATTTAATATCTAAATCAAATCACCAACAGCACAGCAATTGCTGTTTTAATATTGTCTTGAGAGTGGTGCAAAATGACAGACAACATAAAAAATTAAATGGCTTGGAAAACAGTGATCTGAATCTGGTTGTAGTTAAATAATGCTGGGAACATCCTGACCTTGCATACAGCCAGATGTGGAAAATGTACTTCAAAGTCTTTAAGAGAGAGCTAATGGCACACAAGATTAATGGGTTCTGTTCCTGAAGGAAATAAGGGGCGCTGTAATCTTGGAATCCACAAAAATAAGGCATATATGTGAAGTACAGACTGTTATGTGAAGTACAAACTGCTATTTTTTAAATAAACTGGAAGAAATAATATTGCTTATCTACAGGTGGGTAAATGCTTTAAGAGAAGTTATTAACTGTGCAGTTAGTGGTTTAATTTATTTAATTTAATAATTCATTAACACTGGCTGCATCATTTATTGAGATCATTATATGCTTAAGTTTTACCAAAGTAAACTAATTATAAGTGTTTTTAAAAGGGATAAGTTGAAATATTTCCAGAATTTCCATTTTTTTTCAAGTTAATGCATGGGAAAATCCATTTCAATTTACTTTACTACTAATCAGACAGTAAAATAATTTCATTTGTGATAAGGGAAAAAAAAACACATAATACTTATTTATCCAGCTGTAAAGAATCAGTACTTCAAGTTTTAACTCCTAATACACGTTGTATATTACATATGTATACACATACTGACTTTTTGCTCAAGCCAGGTTACCATTTAAAGAATATATTTTGAAAAAAATATTTTATAACATATTCCATATTATTTAGTTAAAAAAATAACAAAATTTCTTCTTATTAATTCCTTTGCATTTTTCAGCTATTGTTTGATTTAAAATGCTGGCATTTATTAATATATTCACCATGTTACTTTGCAACTCCATAGTTTATACAATAGGGTCTTTTTCTGCAGATTTCATATTTAAGGCCTCTCATCTCTGTTTCTTTTACTAGGTAGAGTAATCCCAGTCAGAAATGGCCACACAGAACTTCCTGGTACAAAGAATAATGTGGAAAAGCATGAGTGCACATCACAAGCAGTCTGCACAGAGAAACCGTTGACAAACTTTTAATATTTCATCATCTTTATTTTTCCCCTTTGAAAACAAACAACAAAACACACACACACACAAAAAGAAGAAAGAAAACCAAAAACAACCAGCACCACAACTCATATCCAGTCAGCTCCCCTTTATTCAATAAAACAGAGGAGCAGATGGCTTGAAGAATTTTTAACAAGATATGAAGCCTTTTATCTCCATGTCAATGATTTAAACACAGCTTAGGTTAACAGTCACTGAAATCTGTTCCTGAGAGACTACTGCTCAAGTGAAAAGCCTGTTGATCATTTTGATACAATTTCTGTGCACTGCATAAATTCATCTTAGTAACCAGCCTCACTACTGTCATCTCTGCAGCCTCTGCAAGAAAGCTAGAAAATAGTCCTAGGAAATGAAATGCTGTCTCTAATAGAACATTCCCTTGGGAGTCCTGGGACACACTGAGATAAAAATACAGGTAAAGCTTCCACTGTGGCTTTTCCTGCAGATGTGCTTTCATGTACCCACATGTATTTGCCTGGTTTGGTCTACAGCACGAACTAGTGTGACGTGGACAGCATGAAGGACCGAACAATAACTCATGCAACATTGCACTAGGTCAACTTTGTTCAAAATTATTCCTGAATTTGCTTTTAACAAGTCCAGTCATCAATGTACATATTTTCATTCAGCTATTCATCCTATCCATTCACTCCTCAACCCCACCTTGTCTGTACTTTAATAAATTAATTCCAAATAGAATTACTGTCATGCAACTCAGCAGTTCTGTAGCTCTAATGAAAACCCTTTCCCCTTGGTCCCTCCTTGCAAACACTTAAGTAAATTAACACAAGACAGTCAAAGCCACACAGAGATCAAAGGAACAAATCATAATAAATGGCATCGGACTATTAATGTTCTTATTTTAGACAGAAAATGAACTTTTCTTTCTGTTTTCCCAAGGTGCAGCCCCTCTATAAAGGCTATCAGATCAGCATCAATTCATTTGCTATACCTGTCAAAGGATCTGTACATGTATTTCTCTCCTGCAGAACATTTGCCTGGCAGAACCAGAGAAAATTAAAAAAAAAAAAAAATCCTTTCATTTGTTTTTTCAAATCCTAAAAAAAAAAAATAGTAGAATTCCCTAGTTATGATGCCATGTTTTGCCTCTCTCGCATCTACTCACTTCCCCTGTACCTTCTGCAGAGCTTTTCTGAGCCCTATCTGCTCCAAGCACCTTATTCAGAAAACCCCAAACTCTATTGATCATTTCTGCACTGTTTTGTATTGCTTCTTTACCTGGCAATTTATCCTGCCTTTCCACAAAGAAAGCCCTGGGTTTCTTAAATGAAAGAGATTACCACTTCCTCCACCGTTATCTTTATGCCTCATTTTGTCTTTTTCAGTTGATAATGTACCTCTACTGTGTTGATTTTGTCAAATGCAGTTCTGAAACTTTAGAAGTTAAAGTGGTTTATTGACTAAATGTGGGTATAATTAGCAGCTATTAGGAATGAGCCAATTCATTAGCTGCTCTTAAAACACCTTCCCAGGCCAGGAGGATAATCAGGATTGCCCTCTAGTGAGACTTGTGTGTGAGGGTACAGTGGCCAGGAAAATAAACAAAACCAGACCCAACTGAAGTGGGACTTTTAGTTATGGGAAGAACAAATACTACAGAAAAGTACAGATTTAGTATTCTAGACAAACATATGTAGAATGCCACAATATCAAACCCGTAGAGGCATCCCAGGCTGGAAAATGCCACAGCCCAACATCAGAAATATCAAGGTGAAGACTTGCAATGGTTTGACCCCTCTGTTTGAGTCCCTTTTTAGAATGGAGCTCAGAGACTTACTGGAACTTTCTCCAGAAAGCATGTGTGAGCATGGCAATTGTTACTCAGCTGGAAATGCACACAGCAGAAAGTAGGCAGAGCAATCCTGTGCCTCACATGTAGCTATAGAAGGAGATCAATGTCCTCTGCAACAAGAGAGGTCACAATACTTCTGCACAAAAGAAATAGTCTTCATCTGCTAAATAACCTATTTAGCTGGGATTCATTAAGGAGCAGACATTAAGATGATCATGGTTTGGAGAGAAATGCTTTGCTTCTTTGTCTGCTGGAAGGGTCTTTGCTGGGCTCTGGAAGTAGCTGCCTGATTGGAGCTGTGACAGAAAAGCCAGTCCTCCCTCCCCAGCCCAGTTAAATGGGAGGCTGACTTGGCCCAAATAAGAGAGCTACTTAATTTAAATACCTTGAGTCAGGGACCTGATTTAATTTCAAGGCCCTTGAGGCTTTGCTGGCTAGAGGAATGGTTTGTCTCCCATTAGCAGAAGGCAAGGTCAAAGGTAGGTTTCAAAGCTTGAGGGTATTTTAACTCTTCAGTGCTTGCTTTTTATAATCTTGGACTTCTGCTATATTATTAGAAATGGATCTAACCAAAAGGAGGACTTGGCAAATATTCAGAATCGCTTTAGCAGTATTTTTAAATAAATGGTAATGTAGCTCACTTCTTTTTTGTGGTTTTTTTTTTTTTTTATTTTTTTTATGTTTTACCTTTCAGGCTTTTTATAGTTTCAGTATTTGCTAAGGTAGCGGCACAATGCAGGTTTCTTCAGATTGGTATCTTTGTGCAGATATGTGAAATGTCAAAAGCTAAGATGCTGTGAAATGAACATTTCATTTGTATTATTTTCAGTATTCCCCCCAGCAGCCTTGCAGCCCAAAGAATCACAAAAGAAGACCAGCCAAATTCACTGTCTTCTTCTTCTTACAGTAGCCTGGCACTCAACACATCCCCATCTTAAATCATTCAGGCAAACCCTTTTTTTTCTCATTCTCTTGGGGTTTTTTTGTGCTCTTTGAATTGCTTTTCTTTCAGTATTCTGCTGCTGTCTTTGGAGTGGGGGGTGGGTGGCTGTGCGGCTTCAGTTGAGATTTTCCTTTACCGTGACAGAAAATGGTTGCTCTTTTTGGAATGGTCAATTTCTTGTGGCATACATGATACTTATCACATTCACTTGTGAGATGCTAGTGAATATTGAAGAGCTTTGGAAGAGTAAAAATAAGTCAATTCCAGGGAAGTACATGCAAAACTCAGGTCCTGTTTTCTCCTTGAGACATTCAAGATTTGAAGGGGAAGTAAAACATCTTGATTCGCGCCTTCCAATTTCTATATTTCTCCTTCTGTTCCAATTATTTCAGGGTTAAAGCCAGCTGTTTATCAGCTCATAGTTTGTATTGCTGATTGTGCTTTTGGCAGAGGGATGAGATTTTCTCTTCTGTGTTCCTCGGATTTTCCACAGTACCAAAGTCTATTAGAGGGAAGAGTACTGAACATTAATTCTGGGTACTGCATTGTAAAGTTGTACCTGGTATTCCTGTTCAGATTCATTAACATTCCATTTCAAATACATTAACATTCCTACACCCTGCTCTGACCTCACTTGTGCTGATTTACACTTATGTAACTTCTGACTGCTAAGGACTTGTCCTTAATTTACACTGCATTGCTTTTAGTGAATGTTTGCAAGTGCCTTTACAAGTGCTTAGTTATTTACTGTACTTCTATTTTTAGTCTCATTTTTCAAAGAAGAGGGGTTTTATCATTCATCTCATGAGGCTGTTGCATGCATCACAATACATAGCACATTTTTTATTATTTTCCCTTCATTTTAATTTCTTTTACTTCATTTTACTATTCTTCCTCTTAATCATACTTTTTGATATTCCAACTATTTATGTGAAATAATTCTCTCATTTCATGTGCATCTCTTTCTAGATCTAGATCTGGTTCCCTCACATTTCTCATGTGACATTCAGCAGCTAATTTCATTCACCATGAAAGCCAGCAGCAGAATGGAGGTAACATGCTTCCCACCACTGAGCCAGAAGATCTCATTTCCCTGAACTTTTCACTGGTCTTATATTGTCTGTTTTGAAATTTCCAAACTTACAGGTCAAATAAGGAATTTGCTAGATACTGATGGATAAATCTAATGACTCTTCTGTGATCAGTCAAATGTGTGCATTCTTTGCTTTCCCTAATGTATGTATACCCAGGGGAACAAAATGACTTTCAGTTTCTACAGCAAATTAAAGGTCATTAATGGCCCTCTGCTGTTTATTACTGATTATTATTGAATGAGAGTGAAATGAATAGAAAAGTATTATTTCTCGACTGATCAGGTCTAACTTCCATTTTTCTACAAGGTAGATGGTCTCAAGGTGGAATTGGTAAAGAAGTGGATTTATTATTATTATTCAGCCTTCGGTTGAAAGGGAAGAAAACAGAAAGAAGGAATCTGTCAATATCTTCAGGATTTTTTTTTTCATACACATATATGTGTGTATATATATATATATATATATATATATATATATTAGTTTTATAGAGCTTCTGACAATAACACATAGACCAGATAAGGCTAGCAGGAAATGGCAACAAAAAATCTGAGACAAAAAATTAGATAACTCTTGAGAGTAGCTTCCTCAGAATCAGACAAGTCATCCCAACATATATTTTTTGGTTTATCCTTCACGTGTTATTAAAATAAAAGAAATTGTCACCATGCAAATGCCATTTCAAGGCAATAATAAATACATTCTTGTCACAGCTCTTTAGTGTCTTGTCAGCTGCTAGTACTATTCAGGAATACCTTTTCTCCATATTTCATTGTAGAGTGAGTCAAACAGCTACTCTTTTGAGCTGCTTCATGATTTGACTTTAAATATATTCAGCTATATCCCATTAGTTTAGAAAGATAGGAGTGTTGATTAAAATGTGAATTAGAAAGCATCTTGCTTCAGCATGGGGAGGAACTAGCTTGTCATTTTAGAACTGGATGGAAGATTTTCAGTGACTGGCTCAGCTGGCAAATGATAATTCAACAGAACTGAAGCCTTCTGTGGGATCATGTTGATTGAATGACAACTGTGGAAACCTGAATACTGCAATACATGTTTCTTGGGCTCTCCATATTACCAAAATGGCCTAAATCCTTTAGCATCTCACTGTCTTCAAATTTTCTTCAAAGAAATGCATGTTATGTTTTGCATTTCCAGTCTCATGCTTGCTTGGGAAATGTTGTGCTTTTTTGTTGTTGTTGTTCCGTTTTGTTTTGTTTGGTTTTTGTTTTTTTTTTTTCTTTTTAATCCTGACTTTTAAGCATAGTGAGCATAGTGATTCCTGTATAGCTTTATCCACCTATGCTTGGAAACCCAAACTCAGCAGGATTCCCAGCCTGCCAGTGCCTATAGCCCTGCAGTCAGTTACTAGTAATTACAATTAATTGAATACTTCCCATGGACCATTTGTAAATAGTAAGGGCCAGACTTCAGTGTGGTGGATTCCAGCTCTGCTGATACCAATAGAGTGAGGTTAATTATCATCAAATATTCATGCTGATGCTTTCCTGCTAAAGTCTTTGGCATCCAACTACTAATCACTAGCAGGGACTGATAACCTTATCAAACATGACAGGTCTTTTTCTTTTTAGAAAAGTTTCTTTCTATTTTAAAGATACAAAAGTAATTCTAAAGCTCTGTCCTATAATCTCACCACATCATATTGGTGGTTTTGTCATTATCATTGTTATTGCCATTATTATTGCTGCTACTACAGCTAGTTTTATTCTCTAATCTGTTGTAAAGTCATGAACAGGTATCAAAGAACACATTATTTCCTTTGTCTTGCTATTATTTCTAAGACTGACAACTACTTATTTTAAAGACTGAATCCCAAGAACACCCTTTTTCTTTTGAGAGCATGTCAAATATAGTAAACCATGATTAATGAATGTTAATCTTTTGTATTCACTGGAGAAACTGAAGTTCAATCAAGTTAGTATCGTTGTCTATAAACAGTCTTTGACATCCTTTAAAGAAACAATTATATCTTCTTTTAGGGCATTGATTCAAGGGGATAAAGAACGGTTTGTCTACGGTCTTTTATCCTATACTGTTAGATAAAGAACAGCCGAACTTCCTTGTCTCTGAAGGCTGTTAATATTACATTCTGTGGCTTAAATTTATTTACCTAGTCACACAGATCATACCCTTTGGCTTCTGGTTTTTTATCTATGTGTTGTGTGAGCTGTTGAGGGCTGGCACAGGGTGAAAGAGGAAAGCTATTTTACATGAGAACTCACACATGACTTATTAAAGCCTTTATAAGGAAATAAGCTTGTTGAGATTACTCTGAAAAGTAAGCAGATATAGGGACACCAGTGCAATAGCTAAACACATATCCATGGGCATATTTCTATATTATTTTCCCAGCTTAATAAAAGGACAATACAAAAAGCTGTAGTCCAATATGCAATTTTATTTCAGTACTGTAGTCAGTGGTTGGCAAGAAAATAATCTTCAGGAGTATTTTGACAAACACATACACGAACTTCAGTGAGTAATTTATGCTCTTTCAAATATTACATATTTTTTTTGTTTCTGAAGTTATGTGAGAATTCAATAGGATTAAGGGGTAACGGCTTTAAACTGAAGGAGTGTAGATGTAGATAGGCATAACAAGGAAGCTCTTTACTGTGAGGATGGTGAGATACTGGTGCAGATTGTCCAGAGAAGTTTTGCCTGCCCTATTCCTGGCAGTGTTCAAGGCTAGGTTGTGTGGGGCTTTGAGAAACCTCTTCTAGTACTAGTAATATAGACAGTAGTAGCATGGAAAACATTAAGAAGGACTACAGAGCCCTGGGGGAGTTGGATAGGGGCTCTGTAGCTCAGATTGTCTTTTCATCAATTCTCCAGGGTAAAGGGAAGGACCTAGAAAAGGCTAGGAGGATTAGCCAGGTTAATAAGTGGTTAGAACAATGGTGCCAGTGTGAGGGATTTGGGTATTTAGAACATGGGACTCTATTTGGGATGCTAGGTCTACTGGAGTCTGGTGGAGTTGACCTAACAACAAACAGGAAGAGTGATTTTGGTAGGAAGCTTGCCAGGCTGGTCAAGAAAGCTGTAAATTAGATGTGTTGGGGGAGAGGGGTATCATTCCATCCCAACACACCCAGTCAGTTGCCAGCACCTATAATAAATGCTTGGAGCAATGCAGAGATATTTCAGCAGCTCCAGTCAGTGAGCTGATATCATTTGGAGCTCACCTCAGATGCCACTATACAAACATCCATAACGTGGAGAACAAACAAGAGGAATTAGAGCTGTGTGCACGTCTGTGGTCATATGATATAATGGGCATCACAGAAACATGGTGGGATGGCTCTTATGACTGGTGTGTTGGAATGGAAGGTTACAGGCCCTTTAGGAAAGACAGGCCGTGTAGGTGGGGAGGAGGAGCTGCTATTCATGTTAGGAATAGGCTGGAGAGTATGGAACTCTGTCTGGGGACAGGTGAGCAGTTGACAGAGAGTTTGTGGGTCAGGGTTAAAAGGAGAACAGTGATGGGAGACATTATTGTGGGCATCTGTTACAGACCACCTGACCAAGAGGACTCGGTGGATAAAGCACTCTATAGACAGATAGGAACAGCCTCACACTTGCGGGTGCTTGTTCTCATGGAGGACTTCAACCACGGATATGTGTTGGCGGAATGGTATGGCCCAGCTCAAGCAATCCAGGAAGTTCCTCGATTTTGTGGAAGACAACTTCCTTCTGCAAGTAATAGAGGAGCCAACAAGGACAGGTGCCATACTTGACCTTGTCCTCACCAACAGGGAAGCGCTGCTTGGAAATGTGAGGCTCCAGGGCAGCTTTGGTTGTAGCAATCATGAGATGATTGAGTTTGAGATCCTCAGGACAGTGAGAAGAGCGTGCAGCATGTTCACTGCCCTGGACTTCAAGAGAGCAGACTTTGGCCTCTTCAGGAGCTGCTCAGTAAAGTTCCATGGGATATAGCCCTCGAGGGCAAGGGGGCCCAAGACTGTTTTTTAATATTCAAATATCATCTGCTACAAGCTCAGGATCCTTGCTTCCCAACTACAAGGAAGTGCTGCAGGAAGACCAGGAGACTTCCTTCAATGGATGAGGACCTGCTGAGGAAATTTAAAGGAGAAAAGAGGCTTGTAAAAGGTGGAAACAAGGAAATGCTGCCTGGGAAGCTAGGGACCAGGTTAGGAAAGCTAAGACCCACTTAGAAATAAACTTGGCTAGGGATGTTAAGGATAACAGGAAAGGATTCTATAGGAACATCGCAGACAAAAGGCAGACAAGGGACAACACAGGCCCTCTCTGGAAGCTATCAGGAGAGCTGGCTACCCTGGATTTGGAGAAGTCTGAGGTTCTTAATTACTTCTTTGCCTCGGTCTTCACTGGCAAATGCTCTGACCTCACCACCTAAGTCTTGGAAAGCAGACACAGGGACTGTGAGAATGATGACCTTAGGGCCACTGTAGGAGAGGATCTGGTTTGAGACCATCTTAAGAACCTGAAAGTACACAAGTCCATGGGACCTGATGAAGTCCATCTGTGGGTCCTGAAGGAGCTGGCAAGTGATGTTGCTAAGCCACTGTACAACATATTTGAAAAATATGGTGGTCAGGTGAAGTTCACAATGACTGGAGAAAGGGAAATATAACACCCATTTTCAAGAAGGGGAAAATGGATGACCCAGGCAACTACACATCACTCAGTCTGTCTTCTGTGCCTGGCAAAATCTTGGAGCATATTCTTCTGGAAGGCATGCTGAGGCACATGAAAAGCAACAAGGTGCTTGGTGACAGTCAGTATGGCTTCACTAAGGGGAAATCCTACCTGACCAATTTGGTGGCCTTCCGTGGTGGGCTACAGAACTGATATACAGGGGTAGAGAAGTTGATGTCATCTACCTGGACTTTTGCAAAGCGTTCGATGCTGTCCTGCATGACATCCTTGTCTCTAAGTTGGAGAGACATCAATTTGATAGGTGGACCACTCAGTGGATAAAGAACTGGCTGGATGGCCACACTCAAGGAGTTGCGCTCAATGGCTCAGTGTCCACCTGGAGACTGGCAACGAGTGGTGTCCCTCAGGGATCGGTGTTGGGAATGGTCTTGTTCAACATCTTTGTCCGTGACATGGACAATGGGATTGAGTGCGCCCTCAGCAAGTTTGCCGATGTCACCAAGCTGTGTGGTTTGGTGGATATGATGGAGAGAAGGGATACAATCCAGAGGGACCTTAACATGTCTGTGAAGTGGGCTGATGCCAACCTGATGAAGTTTAACCATGACAAGTGCAAGGTCCTACATATGGGTGAGAGCAGTCCCAGTTACGGCTACAGGTTGGGCAGAGAAGAGATTCAGGGCAGCACTTGGAGAAGGACTTGGAGGTGTTGGCCGATGAGAAAATGAACATGAGCTGGCAGTGTGCTCTTGCAGCCCAGAAAGCCAACCATATCCTGGGGTGCATCAAAAGGAGTGTGACCAGCAGGTTGAGAGAGGTGATCCTGCCCCTCTGCTCTTGTGAGGCGACACTTGGAGTACTGTATGCAGTTCTGGTGTTCTCAACATAAAAGGACATGGAACTGTTGGAACAAGTGCAGAGGAGGGCCACAAGGATGAACAGGGGACTGGAACACCTCCTGTATGAAGATAGGCTAAGGAAATTGGGGCTGTTTAACCTAGAGAAGGCTGCATGGAGACATCGCAGTAGCCTTCCAGTATTTGAAGGGGGCCTATAGGGATGCTGGGGAGGTGCTTTTCATTAGGGACTATAGTGATTGAACAAGGGGTAATGGGTTCAAGCTTAAACAGGGGAAGCTTAGATTGGATGTAAGGAAAAAATTTTTTACTGTGTGGGTGGTGAGGCAGTGGACTGGGTTGCCTAGGGAAGTTGTGAATGCTCCATCGCTGGCAGTGTTCAGGGTCTGGTCGGACAGAGCCTTGGGTGACATGGTTTAGTGGGAGGTGTCCCTGCCCATGGCAGGGGTTGAAACTTTATTATCTTAAGGTCCTTTCCAACCCTAACTCTTCAATGGTTCTGCAGTGGAAGATATCATTATTTAGGGGTGTCATGGGTTCAGCAGCAGCAGCAGTCATTTTTCTTTAAGCAGTAGCTGGTGTAGCACTGTGTTTTGGATTTTT